>VZTG01005797.1:23094-65364 GCA_013397845.1 Melanocharis versteri | reverse complement strand
GACGAGTGAAAAAAAAAAAAAAAACAAACAGGAATCACTGTCGTATTAGTTTATTGTCATCCAGTTAGTGCAAGCCCAGCATGCCTTGACTACAGCCAGTACTGGGAGGATTTAACACACATTGTTAATGTCAGCAAATAGCTTTGAGTACTCGCCACAAAGTAATTACCGTATATAATCATCATAGAAACACAGGGTAGTTTGGGTTGGAAGGGACCTTGAAGATCATCTTGTTCCACCCCCTGCCATGGGCAGGGACACCTTCCTCTGTCCCAGGTTGCTCTGAGCTCCATCCAACCTGGCCTTGGACACTGCCAGGGATGGAGCAGCCACAGCTTCTCTGGACAACTTGTTCCAGAGCCTCACCACCCTCACAGGGAAGATTTTTTTCACTAATATTTAATCAAAACCTATCCACTTTCGGTTTGAACCCATTCCCCCTTCTCCTGTCACTATATGCTTTTGTAAATGGTCTTGCCTTATCTTTCCTTGAAGTTCTGTTCAGGCCACAATTATAATAATTTTGGGCCAACATAGTGTATTATAAACTGAGTATTAAACCAGCCAAACTACCCTGAGAATATGGCATTTAGATGACAATTCCCCACTCACATTCGAGTCTGCAAAAAGTTAAAAAACCAAAAGCATAATGTTTCTGTGAAGTCGAATAAATCGTTAGAAAAACTTTTGCTTCTTGCTGCCCTGATGTCTTGCCACATCACGGCCCTTCTCTGAGATTAGCACATTACTTCTGTACTTTTCTGAATTGTCTGTAGCATCTTTTTTGAGGTAAAATTCATATTATCTTGCAAGGTGCTTTGAAGAAACACGAACTTAACTTTTGTCCTGAAGTTTTAGCAAATTAACAAAACAAATATACCCTTAGCAGGATTTCTTACGCACCCTACTCAAATAGCTTAATGGGAAGTTGAAAATTATTTTATCTATTGAATACTTGTGTGGTAATGTTTGTGCTAACATTTCAAAGTCTTTGATATGAATGATGCTTCTGCAAGGAGTTGTATTTGCAAAGAAAAAAAAATCAAGCAGATTTATTGAGAGCTTTTGTTAAACCTCTAGTCAAGCACTTTTTATTCTTAGAAATTCGTCAGGGTTTTCTTTGATATCTTATGGTCCTCACAACAATACTGTGATCCTACAATCAGGAAAACTTGTATACTGTTTTTTGTTCTTTTCTCTCAGGTTCATACCATCTATTTAGTGTGAGAAAAACACATGCCTTTATTTTTCCCGCATTTACAAGGCCAGTTACCAAGTTTAATTTTCTAAAACCTGTTTCTGCTGCATGCTTTAGTACCTCAATAGGAGCTGTATTTGCCCACAGATGTGATGGGAGGTTTTTAATGGAGAAATTATACTTTCCTTTAAATCACCTGGAGCATTTAGGAAAAAATTAACAGCTCATCAAGCACAAAAGTTTTTCTTCAGGTAGAACTCTAATGTTAAATGGAAGTGAAGACTAATCAAGCTTAACCATCTTCAATGCTCAGCTATTAAAGAGAAAAGGCAGGAGGTGTTTGAGAAACAGAGAGTGTTAAAGTTGGAGTGAGATGGTCAGGTGAGCTTTTATGGTGGCTAGAGCTTGGATTTACAAATAATACGCTTTTTCTGGAAAATAGACAGTTCTGAGAGCAGTACTTGAATAGGGTTCTTCTCGTTTTCATGGAGTTTATGTATTCTAGTTTCTGACGTTACCTAAGGAGACTGGGTTGGCTCTTCTGTGAGTAGTTTGGGTTTTTTCGTTTTTTTTTTTTTTTTACAGAAAATAAGGGTTTTCTGTCGTCTGCCATGTCTAACATTAGTTACTATTAATTATTTGTTTCTAATGTATAACTGCTGCTTTCTGCCCACATAACTTCCACAATTTTATGTGTAGCAGTGACTAAACCATATTGTGTTTTCAGAGTGTGTGGAGTTTGAGGACAGCTTGTTTCAAGGTAGTGCTTTCCTTTGCTGGGTGTGTTACACGAACTTTAAAATACTTTTGTGTAGCACCCAGGTTGTAGCAATGCCTAGAAACTAATTAAATATTGTATTTGGGGTTCTTTCTTGGTGGGTGTCTGTGTCATCCCAATAGCATTAATTCTAGAGTGATGTGATGTGGGGGGGGATGCTTGGGTTTGTTTTATTTAATTTTTTAAGTTGCTGCTACATTGTCAAGGAGTAAATATCCTTCTTTGTAGTAAAAATGAGGTGGTATCTGAGTACTTTTAATTAGAGGATATTTACTTTTAGTTAGAGGGTATTACTGAATTGTGGAGAGGTGCTTTCTAAACACCTAGGCTATGCATTTTCATATGTCAGAGTCTGTATATATTGTTTTAGTCTAATTTGTGAAGTTAATGGTAGCGTGATGTGGTTTATGAAGCACTTGTGGGAGACCATGTGTTTGATAGACTTTTGAAGTTTGATAGTCTTCTTATTCCTGGCTAAAATAAGTTGTCTGTATATTCCTTATAATCTTGCTGTTGTTGTTTCTTTCCCCTTTTCCACTTGGGTCTATTCAGGTGCCACCCTGTGTTCCATAGGGAATTTTGCTTGTCCCTGTCCCTCTTCAGTGGGAAGTGGCAACCTTGTCTATTTTTCCCTCTTTAAGAACTGTTTTTGTCTATGCCAGCGAGCTCATTACCCATTACTGCTTTGTTTTATAAAGTGCTTTGTGATTCTTATCACATTTAAATGTTATAAAATTTTAATGATTAAAGAGGAGCGAGCCTAAACAGATTTTTTCAAGGCAGCTCTGGAGGAATTTGGTGTTTGTGCATGTAAAGTTATGTACCAGATACTGCACCCGAGCCTCTCTGCTTCTACATGTGAAATCTGACTGAGAGGGAGACTGCTTCAGAGAAAATATTCGTGTGGTATTAAAATATTTTCCACATCACCGAAATTTATCAGAAAAAATAGTTTATTCAAACTTTGTGCAGAGGATCTTATTTATGTAATGTACTATATTTCATTAGAGAGATTTTTGTCAGCAATAATTTGTACACATATATTTAGGCTCTGATGAGTATCAGCTAAAATATGAAATTTAATTTTGGAAACCTGCATTTTATAACAAATGTTCCCATGATTCACTAACTTATCACATGGAAGATCTATGTTGAGAGATAACACTGAACAGCAGAAGGTGGGGTTAGTGAAGCAAGATCTCAGATGGATGGATTTAAACAAGTGGTGGCTGAAGGGCTCGAGTAGTTTGTTGTGGATTTGTGGTTTTTTTTCTTTATATTTCATCAGTTTACTGAAGGGATGTAGTTCTGTGGAGTTGTAACCTTACAAGCTGCTGAGACTTGTAAATGCATAAAACATTTATGTTTTAAGCCAGTCCCAGCTGCTGCTCAAACACCAAGCTTGCCTTGGAGGGCATCCCTTTGGGGCTGCGCTGTTACACTGCCACTTGTCCTTCCGGGCTGGCTTTTCCTAATGATTGTTAGCTCCTCATATGGGCCATTCCCGGGGATTCCTCCCTTCACTGCAGTCGCTTGGTAGGATTTCCACGTGCCCCTGGTGATAAGCCAGCAAAACGGAACCTCTGCTTTGTTTTCCCAGGGAAGTTTTGAATGCTCGTGCCCTTGACGTGGAATTAGTAGTGCCCTTCACTGGACCTGCACAGGCTCGCAGGGGAGGCGCAAGTGTCACCGGGAGATGGACGGGTCACTCGCTGGTTTCACTTCCAATTGAAGCAGAGATTAATGCCGGTGTTACCAGCTCCTAAAACAGGTTAGTTAATGCGAACTAACTGTGAGCTCACTGAAGCAGCACTAATCTCACTGAAATGTCTGTCTTTGATCAGCTCATTCTCTCTCAGCAGGCCGAGAGATAGCCACAGGACAGGAGTGCTCGGTTTACAATCACGTTAATTTCGCTTTAGGTTTGTCTTTAGCTGTTGGAGATTAATGAATCAAAAGGGTGTTTAAATTTACAACTAGTTCTCTTCTAATCACTTGGCAGTATTATTCCAGGCTGTTCTCTGCTTTGATTACCTGAGCCGGTCATCCAAAGGACGCTGCTGTTCTGACATCTGATAGTGGGGTACAGCTTTAAATGTCTAGGAACTGGAAAGATGATAGCAGAAGGTGTTCAGGATTTTTTGCTTTTCCAGCTGTTTCCTAAGATGCGTATTTGTTGCAACCATGTCCAAATCCACCATCTCCCTTTTTTTGCCCATAAAACAGCCATATTTTTATTCTGCCAGCACATGCATCAGATGTGGGGACAGTATGTTTGGGACATTCATTTATGGGGAGGTGTGGATGGGATCTGTGATGCTTAAGAATGAGCTGAGGGTCTGCTTAACAAAGTCTACGGGTGATAGCGTTTGGATAAGCAGCTGGCGTAGGGAATTGCAGGTTTCTTCAGTTTCTTGGGGTTTCATTCTCAAGAAACCTCAAGAAACTGGTGTGGTGAAGTGTTTGCATGTCCTGTAGAGAAGCTGGGTATTGTGGTTCTGTGAAGATTTGATTTGAACTCTGGTACCCTCCAAAGCTATTATGTGCGTAAAATTCCTTGCCCTTTCAGTTTTCCTTCAATGTGCTTCCTTTTGGGGAGGAAAATTGAGTGAAAAGTCCACTTGTAATTTAAGATTACCCCTCTATATAACAAGAACAGTGATCTCTGTCAGATACACCTGAAGAAGGAGAAAATCTTATGTGGTAGATATAGGTTTAGAAAGTCTCCTGGGTCAGAAATAGTTGCCAGGAAGGTATTGTCCAAGTTTAACAGGATATGGCTCTTGTAGTTTTTTCTTTAGGATGCTACCTTCATTTTGAGGTAATATTTATTTTATGGGAGTAAAGTGTAGAAGAAGAGGTGTAACTTGTTATTGTTGAAAAAGTATTTTCCCTGACCTGAACAGAAGTTTCTACAGATTAATATATTTGTGAAAATCTTCATGTGGAGAGCAGACAAGTGTATTTTTTTATTCTCTTGATATAGGAAGAGAACACACCTGTTTAATCTTTGCATTTTTCTTTACTCCTCTGATGGGTACCCAAGTCCTTGGACAGCTGCTGGTGTGTGACACTGGTACTGTTCCAGTTCCATTATAGTGTGAACGTGGCTGTGAGCCTGTTTTTGAGCATTAAAGCCTGATGCTAATACCCCTGGTGCACCATCTCTTATCATGTTGAGGAGTCTTTTTTGTCATGAATTCATTAGTTTCATGCAGAGATCGTATATAATTCTGATTACTGCTTGCAGGGAAACTTTAAAGAGGGGAATGGATAGTGATAATTACTGAAACACCTCAATTGTGTGTGCGAGTGGGGAGAAATTTTCATATCCATTAACCTTGTAGTAAAACTCTGTTGAAGGTTTTTTCTTTCCCCTCATCTTTTTGTGTGATGGTGTTATGTTCAACTTCATGCAGAAACGGGAAAAGAGGGCATAAGTAGAGCTCAGCTTCTTTTAGAGGGTTTTGTGATTTTGGCACTTATATCCAGCCTGGTGCGTTGTTCACAGGCTTTCTTTGTTGTAGTTGATGAAGTAAACCATAGATAATTGATAACAATTTCTTTTTGGATAGTTGTCTAGTCAGGGAATTTATGCGCAAGGTAAGCATGGAAGCGATGCTTTCTTTTAAGTCTTTAAACAAAAACTAACTGTAAAAGAAGAGGAGATGATGAAGCAAAGGACAGTGACAAGTAATGGGCTAAAAAATTAGGAAAAAGCAAGAGGAACACTATGGAACAAAGTTAATACAATTATGTAGTTTATGTGCATATCCTTTAGGACTTCTTGCCTGTGTGTGTACAGGTGGATATGCATATTTAATTACTTCTGCCTTGACTGGCAAACAAACATAGGACAAAATCAATATTGCATACAAATATGCAAGTGTTTCCTGATAGGTTCTAATTTTAAACACTTTTTTTTAAAATTTTAACAAATTTTTAAGATTTAAAATGTTAATTTTTTTAGTATATTACGAATTCTCTTAGCTATGGGTAAAAACTGAGTGAGAGAATAGAAAGCAAGAAACAAACATGTGAACAGTGGATTAGATGTGCTTGATGTACGTGCTTTTAAATGAGGCAGTCCAAGGTCTGCCTCAGGAATACACTGCCCGGGATGGGTGTTCCAGTGTGGGGGTGAAATGCTGAAATATTTTGAGCTCCTGAATACAGGGTTCATTCTTGGGTGCATCGACTACTAAAATAGAAAGGGTTTCTACTTGGGATAGATATAACTTACTCCTGGTTTTGGTTTTTTTTTTATGCTGTATGAAAAGAAGAAAATGGCAATTGTGGAAATAAGCCCCCAGTCTATGTGAGCTCACAAATTCTTACTGGTTATCTAGCAGTCATGCTGTCTTTAGAGTATTTTCATCCACCTGGTTTCTCCTAAATAATGTGTATCTGGTCCTTCTTCTATCAACAAATTTCATTTTAGTCTGAAAGTTTCCCTTTTTTTTTTTTTTTTGCTTGCAGTTTGAAGCAGTGGAATAAAGGGGAGATGTTCACAGGGAAAATTGATGTGAAGATTTTAGATACATGGGATTATTGTTTTCTGAAGTTATTGAAAATTGGTTCATTAGGAATTTGTTGCCAGGTAAATTTTCCATCTTTGAAGCACTCTGTTTTCCCTGGGGAG
Organism: Melanocharis versteri; assembly: GCA_013397845.1. NCBI lineage: Eukaryota > Metazoa > Chordata > Aves > Passeriformes > Melanocharitidae > Melanocharis > Melanocharis versteri. The sequence continues at coordinate 58,746 of VZTG01005797.1, read as the reverse complement.
CCCTTATTTAATTGATGTTAACTAGATATAGTTACTCATTTCTGGGATAGCTGAGTTTGCTCTTCAAGGAGAAGTCTCTAAGTGTTCTTTGCTATTTTGCATGGGAGTATTTAATTATTCCAGATATTTAAGAAATAATGCTAACTTGTGCAAGTTTGCTTTCAATTATGCTCCCATCTGCCAGACTTTGGGACTATTTTACCATAATGTGAAAACAGGGGCAAGTGTGATCTTGGAGTCTCACTTCAGTCTTTGTAATGTGCTGGTTGTTTGCAGAGATGAAATAGGAAAGTAAAGCTAAGGATTCATTATACAGCTAAAATCTTGCATGTATTGATAAATAAAATCATTTTGGTCACATCAACATAGCCACAAAAATAGTGTGCCATGTTGATGGCTGAAAGCTTGGCAGGGGGAAGAAATGTTCCATCACAACTGTTGGAAAAGTGGAGGGAGTAATTGGTTTCGTGTGTTTGTGAATTTTCCAGGTAGTCTACATCTGTGCAAATATCCTTTTTGTTAAGCTGCTGGTTCCTTCCCCCGTGGATGACCGGCAGGTTTCTGTGTGCTGTTGTGTAATGCATGTGAATAAAAGCACTGGATATGCTCTATGCCTGGATAAATACAATTAGTTGCAAGGATTCTAGAAAGCAATGAGTTACTGTGAAGCTGCACTTTTGGAATCATCATCTTAATACTTAAGTAGAAACTTAAGGCTTCTGCAGGGGTTTTATTTGGTGTATCACAGAATCACTAGGNGGGGCCCAGAACTGGACACAGCACTCAAGGTGTGGCCTCACCAGTGCTGAGTACAGGGGAAGAATGACTTCCCTGGTCCTGCTGGCCACACCATTCCTGATACAGGCCAGGGTGCCATTGGCCTTCTTGGCTGCCAGGGCACACTGCTGGCTCATGTTCAGTCGGCTGTCGACCAGTACCCCCAGGTCCCTTTCTGCCTGGGCACTGTCCAGCCACTCTGCCCCCAGCTTATAGCATTGTGGGGGGTTATTGTGACCAAAATATAGGACCCGGCACTTGGACTTGTTGAACTTCATCTTATTGGACTCTACCTATCTATCTAACTGTTCCAGGTCCCTTTGCAGAGCCCTCCTACCCTCCAACAGGATATGATCCTTCTACGTGTTTCATAGAGTATGAAGTGGGCTGTGCTGTGAGTGAGGAGCACGGTCAGGGAAGGGCTGAGCTCTGAAGCTCAGGGCTGAAAGCAGTGAAACTACAGCGATCTTGCTGTGTGAGAATCATCCTCAATGTGGCATCCACATGCGTGCAGCTGAATCTATGAGTTGTCTGGTTTTGCTTTAGGATTTCCTTCAATGCCCACAAATTCTTGAGGCAAAAAATCAGGAAGTAAAGTTAATTTTTTGAGGCATAAATAAAGTGGTGAGGCATTCAGGTGTTTATGTGGTATGTGTTCCCCACCCCTACTTAGTCATGGCTGGGGAAAGACCTACTTGCCAAATACTTGATTCATAACTACGCTGTGTAAATCTTGTTATCATGTAATAGTATGAGGTAGAATGTAAATTCTGGGTGAAGGTCTCTTCTAAAGGATGGGTATAAAGTGGTAACAGACACAGATCTGGAACTGTTCCCCTGCAGCTCAGCATCTTGATCTTTATTTTTACTCATGCAGAAATCATCTGTCATTTTCACTAAGCAAGAAGCATGCATAGGCTGCTCTGCTTCTTTCCTGGGACTGTAACTTTATAAATGTTTTTTTTTTTTTTCTTTAAACTACATGTGGATTCATTTCATTTATCCTTTCATGTGCCCCATCAATGAAACACGTAGGAAGATAAAAGTATTAATTACCTTCAACTACTAAGACTGAGAATAAATAGGTTTTTGTATTGCTAGTTTCATACTGTACTATAATTAACAGAATCCAAGAGTGCAGAACTTGAAACAGATTAGAAAAAAACCCTCAGTGCTGTTCAGCTTTTACCTTCAGCCCTGCAGCTTTCCAAAAAGTATACAGTGGATTTTCAGTCTAGTGGATATTTCTTAGCTGGCAACAGATAAAAGCCTTCAGTTTCCTGGGAGAGAACCAGAGCGTAGCAAAAGCTGGTTGCATAGCCACTAGTGGAATCCCTTTAATACTGGCTAGGTGATCTTGAGAATTTTTAAAATAACAGTAAGGAGAATCTTATTTCGGTGAGGCAGAGTTCATTCTTGATAAAGGGCTTTCCAGAAACTAGTTCTTTGTAACTATAGAAACACCTAAATTTTCTAATCTTTGATGGAGAATGAGAACAGACTTTGCCGAGTTCTCGGTAAATCCCAGAGCTGATAGTGAATGCTTAACACATTGAATGTAGTAGGAAAGAGGCTCTTTGGAACTTGCTTCCAGTAAAACATTCTCTAAATCAGAGTAATATCCTTACAAAGCTGCTTAATAATGAAAAAGGTGGTCAGAGGAATGTAGTGGTGAATGTCCTTGGAGTTGAGAGAAAAAGGCTGGAGCAATGTAAATTAATTTCCTGAATCTTCCAGGAAATTATTCTCTCTGCTCACAGCCCTGTTTTATAAAATTGGAATCAAACCCAACCGTACTTCTTTTGCACTTAAAGAAGAAAACAAAACTTTTGGTAATGCTAAAACAGCAGTGGAAGCAATACTTACTGCTATGGAGACAACTAAAAAAGCTGCATGGGTAGTTAGACACACAATGATTCTTTTATTTAAGATGATTTAGCTTTAATAGGAGATATGTGGCTAAATATCCATGCAGACCTTGGAAAATATCGTAGCTGGGTTGTAGCAAGCCATGGTGACCCCAATAAGCACTTTAAACCCAGTAACTCAGTGCCATTAGAGGAAACTTAACCAATGGTGCAAAACCTGAAATATTTAATCAGTAAAATTATTTTTCACTGATGCAGAAAGAATCTTTCTTTCATGAGAGAGAGAGACACTTGTATTTTTCAGGGGTACAGAGCAGGATTTTTGATATTCTTGCTTTGACAGCTGTAAGTTAACTTTGTTTTAATTTTTTTAAACTTTTTATTGGGTCAGGTAAAAAATTTTCTCCCAGATTTGACCTGAGATTTCTCCCCATACTGTAATTTCAATTGTCATTCCATGCTGCTGGCTTAACACTTCTGCTTTTTCAGCTGGATAAAATATCTTGAAATTGTCATGACTGTTGTGTATTGTTAATTAAGTACTGTAAGCACTTCTGTCTCTGAGAGAAACAGGCTACAGTTTCAGTCAATGGTTATTATATAGGGTGAGGATCAAGAAGAGTGCACTCATCTGTTTTCCAGGATCACACAGGTGCAGGGATGTCCCTCTTGCTTCATGTACAGAAAAAAAAATTGATATTAACCAAGACTGGTAACGCAGCACCCTGAAGTCAGTGCTGACTCTCAGAGAGAGGTTGAGGCTGGCACTGTTCTCTGCAGGTGTCTAATCTACCTCTCTCTAAGCCTGTCAGTCCCTCAGACAGTCCCTGAGGTCAGGGGAGACAGTCTCTGGTGCAAGGCAATGCAGCTGTGCTGCTTCCAGTTCTGCTGCCTGGGATGTGGGCGAAAGAAACCCTAAACTGGTATCTGCCTGGTGCCTTCTACCGTAGTATTTGTTTCTCTTGGAAATGCCTTACTTGATACATTGTACTATTTCATTTGTGGACTTTCTTCCTTTTGTTTTTCAGGCTGAGATAACAGTCCTCTGGAAGAGCTGGAAAACACACAAGTAAGTTTTTTGTTTTTTGTTGTTTTGGGGTTTTTTTCTTCCTCCTCTGAGTCATCTTTTGGAAGACCACGTCATTCGCCACTGTCTGTCTAGAGAGCTCAGACTGACTTCTAACACTGGAATTTAGATTGTTTAAGATCAGGTGGTGAGTTTTTCAGAATCTTGGAATAATTTCAAGTCATGTTTCAGGTTTCACTGCAGACGAACCTGAAGCAAAAGTGCTTTCAAAGAGTCTTTGCTTTCTGTCAGCATCAGTATAAAAAGCCTTGAGGTTTTGGGTGGGAATCTAGAGAAATATGTATCTTGCATTTTTTATTAGAATTTGTATAACTAGAGGCAGAAGAAGAGAGACTGTTTTTAATTGACCTTAATATCGTGTTTTGGCCAGCATCTGCTCAGTTACATGATTGCAGGTGATCTGGATTTGTGCTGTACCTTCAGCAGGGCAAGCGAACACAGAGCTTGCACAGATTAATCCGCGCAGACACCTGCATAGCTTTCCATCCATCAATATGTAAGAGATTTAGCTTTTACAAAGTGTGTAGTTCCCGTCTGAAACTTCCTTGTGGCAAATGTTCTTCTCCCAGAGTGAATTTTTTCTGGCCCCCCCACCCCCCCCCAAAATCTCTCCATGATCTTTATAAAAAAATAATGAACAAAGGGTGTGATCGTTGTCTACTGGGAACCGAATACAATATTTGGAGTCCAGAGTGTTGATTTTCCTGGGGAAAAACACAAGCTACTACTCCCTCTCCTGGCCTCATAGGGGAAATATATGGAATTGTCAAAAGGGGGCATTCTTGCTTTTTCAGACAAATGAAAAATAAGTCATAAAATAAGTGTATAGTTAGACCTGTCATTTAGGCAGAATAGAAATTGTTCAAGCTGAAAGTCTTTAGCCAAAGCAAATATAACAGATAGAATATTAAATATCAGAAGTGATTTGCAGACTAATTTAATCCCTTACTTTGTGGACAGAGGTTTTATCTATTTCACCTGAGGTTTACCCAAAGCTTCTGTTAATTGGTGAAAATGCCCACTGCAGTTACACATGCACTGTCTGTGTCTAAAAATAACATATCCCCTCTCATTGTCTTTTAGCTCTCAGAGGATAATTCTCTGTATCTGTGAAAATACAAATCTGACAAAGTCCTGCTGGTCTGTATAGGGATTTTCTACAACTGATTTTGCACTTTGTTCTGACATGTGTCAAGTTACTAAGTAATAGTTGAACAAACTGTGTATTCTTCTAAAAATCTCTTGAAAGGGCAAATCCTTATGTATAACCATTCTGGAAGTAGCTCTGGAAACTGAGAAGTCACTGATACCCTAGATAGTCCTTGCTCATGGAAACAAAAGCAAATCCAGGACTGACTGTGCAAATAGAGAATGATTTTGGTTTTAAGCTTCTGTGTTAAGAGATGTCATCAAAGATACTCACTTCTAAGTTTGCCTGAGCATTTATGGATTAAACCTGCTAACAAACAGGTTCTAACTGGTGCTGATAATTCCTGTTTATAACCAAATTTTACTCAGCTCTTGGGTACTTTTAGTGGTTTTATTTGCTCTAGTGTTATGGTCCTTATGGTTAGGTTACATGGTAATTAATATGCTGTACCTTTAATAGTCTGGATCAGTTAGAGGAAAGCAAACATATGACCTACAATGAAAAAGTCACATCTGAAGGGGTTTTTTTCCCTCTTGCCTAAGGAATAATTTTCTTTGTAATTCAGTTTATCTAGCTAATGCAAATAAAAATTATTTCTGCCCTAAGACTATAGAACATTTTAGTCACTGTATTTTAAAAAGATTTTTCACACTTCAGCATCAAATTTAAGTGTAGTGGAGTGTTAGGATTGGGATAACGATGTTGTTCATGCTAAGAGGTAGAATCAAAACACCAGCACAAGGAGGTTAAAAGTACATAGCTATAGAAAGGGCCGTAAAATTTTTTTAGTTTTAAAACAAACAGAAAATTTCAGTGATCTTTCTGTACTACCCTTCACCTCCTGCAGTCGTTTGTACTTGAGGGAAGTGGATGCAAGGCACTACTAGATACTCCTCACTCAGGTTTATAGGCAATCACTAAGCTGCAGAGGAACAGGCAGTGTTTACACTGACAGTTTTCTCCTGGTAATGGGAGAAAAGCACTGGCCTCAGGCACTTGATTCTGAGCTCCTCATATCTCTGCTTAGCCAGGGTGGGAGGTTAACTTGGAGTTAACTGCGCCAAATACTCGAGTTTGTTACGCTTTAAACTGCTAATGTAGGCATCCTCTTACAGGGACCTGGGTATTTGGAAAAGACTAAGTTGGAATGAACTGGAGGTACAGAGCAAAGTGCTGACAGAAAAGCAGCTGTAGGTGTTAAGGAAGAAATATAAGCGTAATCTGCACTGATCGTCAACTCAAAAATAAAACATGGGTAAAGAATTTCAATTAATCCACTATGCAAAACAATAAAATAAAAAGGTTAAAAGGTGAACAGAAGACAGGCAAGATGGTCAAACTGCTTCTTGATTAAGCGACTGAATATATGTTTTTTGGGATTGTGCCTGCAAAGATATTCTTCCCCTACATGTACTGTGACCACTTTTAGGACTGCGTGTGTGCATGTATAACCCTTCCATTTCATCCTGTTTTGTACTACTTTGCACTAAGTGCAGCTCCTTAGGTTCGTCTGCAGCAGGATTTAAAAATGCAGATTGCCATTCTGTTTTGGCTCACATAATGCCCAGGTGTGTGCTTTGAGCATCGTTTTACTCAACTGCAAGTTAGTAGGGCTCCTAAGAAAAATGATATGTTATTACTATGATTTTTTTATTAGGAATCTATTTTTAGTGTCCTTTTGGAAGACAAAATGCTGCGGTTTTGTTTATTAGTATGCTTGTGCAGGTGTGAGGGAGTGTAAGATATGTAGCTGTTAAAAACCCTCAACCAACCAAACAAAAAACAACTATAAATGATCTTCACGTGCCATGAAGTAGAAACCAGGTGATGGATTACTTGTAGGCTACCCCAAAAATGTGTTTGTGAGAATAAATGAAAGTATTCTCAAACAAAAGACTTGCTATTGCAAGTCAGACAAAATGCAGAGGAGGAGGGAAGGAGCTTGCAGTGACTGTAGGGAGGTATCAGGTAAAGAAGGCCACAAGCTATGAGGGTAAAGAGCCGTACAAACAGCCAGGAATAATCATTTGTGGAATAGCATGGAGTAAGTTCTGAGTTCTGCTAGCAATGATAAATTCAAGCAATCAAAGTTATTTTGATAATACTACTATTACACCGTGAAATATTTATATTCTTCCTAACATTCCTCAAATTGCTAGGGAAGAAAAGCCCCACCAAACAAAACCCCAGGAGAAACCTGGTGATCAGGAACCTGAAAAGTATCTAAAAGTTCTGCTAGTTCACAGCACTAGGAAGGATAAAACAGCAACAGGGTGTTGCATAAATGCAGGGATTGAAATTCTGAGAGGAACAAACTTGGGTGGACATGAAATAAATAATCAAAGCACTTCCTATTGCACCGGCCTGACCCACTAAAATGGTTCAATTACAGGCCAAGCCTGCCCAGCTCATGTTTAAAACATGGATTTGTGAGAACTTGGTGTTGCACATGACCAGTCCTTTAACTGACGGCAGAGCTGTGTCAGGATGGCAGTTGTTCCTGTCTTATGTCAACACTGCTCTGGCTAATCCACATGAGGGACACAATTATGATTCCTCTAATAATAATAATGAGTTCTGTGTCTGTTCAGTTCTAGAAGAGACTGAATACACACCACTCAAACATTTTCCTATTTTAACTTGAGCCACTGATGAACTGGTTAAGGCTCTTTTCAACTTGTGATAATTTTGTTCCAAAAGAAGCGTCAGATGCCTGGTTCTTATTACCTCTTAATACCTCTTTGCAATACAAGTGTTAACTTTTCTCAGCAGTGCAATGGACTTCAGTTTAAGTAATAATCAGCATGAGAGGTTTCAATACTAAATTAGAATGTGATTCTGTACAGAGTTCAAATTTGGTATCAAAAGTGTCAAGATTTGCATGTTAATTTGGCTGTGAATTTCCACATGGGCTGCTGGACATCCTTCATTTGAAACCATGGTGCTGTAGATTTTGATTTCATTTAAAGGGGAAGGAAAAAACCAAAATCCTTGATAGGGTAATCCAGGGAGCCCTGAAACCAGTCTTTGAGCTTGTCCCTGCAATGAATGTAGTGCAAAACTTCACGAAGACAAAATTTCATTAGGAGAATTGAGAAATTAAGTTGATTTGTTCTTCAAGCTCCCCCACAGAAACTGCTCAATTGATTTCAAAAGAAGATTAACATAAGTGAAAATTTCGTGATCAAGCGTCTACTTGCAGGTAAGAGCAAAACTCCAGTGGATTCTTGGCATTTGGGAAAATGCAAACCAAGTTCTGGAACTCTTGGCTTAGCTTTGTCTTCAAATATTGTATGAAGAAACCAAGCAGGGAAGAGCTTTTGGAGCTAGTGCTGGGTGGGAAGCAAAGGTGAGTCAGAGCAGAATGATAAATAATGTGTTGGTCTCTGAGAGGGGAGGTGTCGTCTTGTTCCTGACACACTGTCAAGAAGATGTTTTACTGATTTGACTCTCTGTGTTGAACACACCACAGTTACTTAGTAAGTGGTTTCATAGGGAATCTCACCCATGTTACAATAAATGGAGCTCAAAGATAACACGTCTTTTATGTTTTTACACTTTTTGGATGATAACTGTGAAAAATTACCTAGAGGAGGTTAGCAAGCTGTACCTGTGGCCATTTTCTCATGACCCCTGAGTGATAAAGTTTACTATCTTGGATCATGATGTCCTGCCAAATGACAGGTTTGCCTGTCTGGCCAATGAAAAGTAATTGAGGAGTGTTACAGTTTTACAATCCAGGTTTCACCAAATTTGTAGCTTTTTGAGCTGTTAGAGCTGAACAAAATAGATCGATGTTGACAGAATAAGGTTGGCTCTCACTTTTCTTCAGATTTTGACTACTTATTTTTGTGCACCTCATACCTGAAAGCTTCATATAGGAAGCATGTAGATTTCTGGAGGTATTGCTGTTGTAATTTCACTTACAGCGTGAGTAAGGATTTTTTGGTGTTATGGTGCGATGTTTTTTGGTCACTGCTCTAAAATCTGTATCTGGAATCCCAGATCTGCATGAATTTGAGCAAGTAATTTGAGAGGCTCCTGTAAGTAGGGAATTAAGTAGCTGGAACTACTTAATAGTGGAAGCTTTGCTGGCCTAAGGTTAGCTGTCCACAAGCCATTTATTTTTGTAAGTATGGGCCCAAGATATGGAGCAGGAAAATTGCTTCTCTTGCTCTATTTCTCACACCTTCCCCTTCAGTAGTGGTTTTATCTGTCACACCCACGTTGTGCCCTGAAATATATTAGTGACTAGAAAAAAAGCAAAACAAAATCCCCCAAACAGATGTGTTTTGTGTGGTTTTTTTATTTATTTTTTTTTTTAAATACTCTTTGGTCTTGGGACAGAAGTATCTGTGTAAACAGATCCTTATGGCTGAGATTTTCTGTAGCTGTTCAATACCTGCCGACTCTGTGACTATTTTTAGTCACTATATATGTTAAACATTAGTATTTTTAGGTAGCTTCCTCAAATACCTTCATCTGCATGAAGTGTTTTATCTCGCCACTTGGAGTTTGTCTAAGTCAAATAATAAAAAAACAAAGTATAAAATCCGGATGCTTTACATCCATTACAGTTTTCCGGGTAAGCTATGTCCAGAAAGAGGAAACATTAAAATAAAAAAGGCTGTTTTGGCTACAAATGACTTATTTAACTCCTGTAGGGAAAGAGCCTTCACATGGGTATCATTTTGTGTTTAGTGCCACTGTTGTGATGTCCTGTTTCAGGGACACAGCTTGGTAAATAGATTTCAATGTAACCTCAGAACAACAAAAGCACTGGAAATCCTGAACTTCCGTGTACTGGAGAAAACAGATCTGTATTTGTGCTACAGTAAGAAGATAATTCATGATCCAGATATGAAGGGTGGAAAAAAGCTTTTTTCTTTGAGGTGTTGGATGAAGTGAAGGACCCCAAGATGAAAATGCATTTTTCAGGTTACATGTAGTGCAATGGTGGTAGCACAGCTGAGATGAGACTGGTGCTCAGTATGCATAAAACAGGAGAAAAGGTGTTAAATGAGCTGGAAAAATTAGGAATGATGGAAGCAGTGTGGTGACCCAAATGCTCGCCCATTGCATGAAGTGCCTGACCTCCTTGGTATGGACTCTGTGTACGTATGTTAAAGGTAAATGGAGCAATTAGGATAGCATAGGAATTTTGAACCAAAATTCCAAAGTAAATGAAGTGCTCAAATGCACACAAGAAATGAAAATATTGTTATATTAGCACTGGTCTTCAGCTGACCACATACTAGACTGAAGCAGCTTTGTAAAGGAAAACACTTGTGGGAGAAAAGCATGTAATCAACAAAGTTTAAGCTTATACCTCATGATTGAATGTTTTAGTGTGAAATAAATGAAAGGTAGATTTTTTTTTAAAAAATGTTTTCCTGCGTTAGGGAAATACTTTTTCTTTTCTATTTAGGTTTGATATTAAGAAATGGTTTTTACAGGGTGCTAAGGTACACTTTTTCCAGCCTGCAGTTATCATGGATTTTCTTAAATTAAAAAAACCCACAACTGAACAACAAAAAAATCCCAACTTAAAGCAACTCTGAGGGATTTGCTAGTTTATTATTTTGCCCTGAGGCGGGATCAATTTTACCTGTTATTCAAGACAGAAGTTTGTCTGGGTTCTCTTTAAAGCCATTATGATAAAGACCGAGTCTTCCTGCTTTCCTCCATTCATGTTTGATTTTTACCTGGTATTTTGTCTTATCTGTGTCGAATAAGTAGTGAGTTTTTGCAGCAGCCTTTTGCACAGTGGAAGGCTGTTAGTGTCCCCTCAAATGGGTTTTGTTACACAAAACAAATTCCCTAAGGGTGGTCAAATATAGCAAATAGAAAAACATAATGTAGGAAACACAAGGATGACACTGGAAGCCAGACCCAGATGCCAAGTGCAGAAACACTCACCCTGTTTGCTTCTCAAATCTTTGCTTCTTCATGCAAGAGTTTCTCCTTCTAAATATTGCCCTGAAGGACAGAAATTGTTTTGTGGCTTTGTAGTTCTGTCTCTGTAGTTAAAGGGTTCAGCTTCTCCACAGCGTAGGGAGTTTTTCCCGTTTTGTAGCAAGTGGTTCTTTGCTGGGGTCTGCATTGGACAGGGCACAATCCTACATGCATTCCACTTCCATGTTGTGGAGGGGAGGGATTAGAGAAGTTGTTTCATGAGCTACTCTGTGAAATAGCCTGAGAGACACCTTGCCTCCCATAAGACTTCCACATCTGAATCTCATCTATCAAAGGAAAGTCTGATATTTTCTAAGATGCCACAATTTGTGGAAATGAATGAGCTTAATTAAGCTCATGGGAAGCTCTCACAAATGGCTAGAGATAAATATCAAATGGGGTCAATACACTGTCATGAGACTTTTGGCTTGTTACTGGATGTTCCCATCCCTTTGGGATGGCCTGGAGGGCAAGGACTTCTGAGAAGATTGGGGTCGGCCATGATTAAAGCTATATTTAGAAACTTTTTTAATTGCATAGACTTCAGGCACATTAGAGCTGGCTGATTTTTTTTTTTCTTTATGGAACAGTTTTCTGTTAGAAAATGCAGTTTAGTGGAAATTGGAGTGTTCCATGGGACTGTGTCAATCTGATCATAGCTTTTGACAGAAAGGGAAAGTTAACTCAATTTGTCAGTGCTTTAGTAATATGAGCGTGTCATTTGGACAATGTGTGCCTTATTGAGCTCTTTGACATGTTTCATACTGGAACTCAAAGCAGAATTCGAGTAAGTGTACTATTCTAACAAGATACCAGTTTGCATATATGATAACTATTATCTACTACACAATAATTTGTTGATGATAACTCATATTAAAATGGAACATGTCAGTAGACACAAATTTTTACTGTCACTGCCATGAAATGTTATTTATTATTTTATTCTAATAAAATAAAAATTATATTCTAGATTAGATTCTAATAAAACTTAGAAATGCTGGAATTTCTTGGAAAATAGAAGTTGTCCTCAGCTTCAGGAGGAGTTGGCAGAATAAAAAAACCAAATTTTGATATAAAAGATATGGGTGGTAAAGATATTTCCCTGTTTTGTGAGTCTCGAATGAAAGTGGTGATCCCAGATTTTTCTACAGGAATTATAAAACATTGGAAAATACTCACTGAACATAATGAGTGACCAACACAGTAAAAATCAGAGGTCTGGGAAAAGATATGGTGGTAAAGATATTTCCCCATTTTGTGAGTCTCGAATGAAAGTGGTGATCCCAGATTTTTCTACAGGAATTATAAAACATTGGAAAATACTCACTGAACATAATGAGTGACCAACACAGTAAAAATCAGAGGTCTGGGAAAAGATATGGTGGTAAAGATATTTCCCCATTTTGTGAGTCTCGAATGAAAGTGGTGATCCCAGATTTTTCTACAGGAATTATAAAACATTGGAAAATACTCACTGAACATAATGAGTGACCAACACAGTAAAAATCAGAGGTCTGGGAAAAAATACTGTAGGAACACAGATTATATAAAATAATTTGGAAAGCCAGCCTCAGGGAGAACCTGGCCTGCAGTTCTGATGGATGGCTGGAAATCAGGAGCATTGAGACACAAAGAAATAACCATGAGAAAAAGCAGTATGAGCATTCTGGATGTACCCAAATAATTTTTATATAGATAAATGCCACCAAGAAATTCCTTTTGAGCAAATTGAACCCTTGTACTTTGCAAGGGACACTATCAGGCAAGTTATAAAGGGACATGGGAAAAATGTTCATTGGGATGATGGGATCAGCTCCTGGATTTCTGTTACAACTTGCTGCCTACTACACTGGGTCAGTTGGCAACAAATTCATTTGCACTTCACTGGGGAGAGGAAGGTGTTTGCTGCCTGTCAGTTTGGAGCTCACTATAAAGGGTAGGTGAACTGCTTAAGACTAAAAACCCAAGGACCAGTTCATGATTATAGTGCCAGAAAAGGAAAGTAGAAAAACATAGCACAAGGTCTGAGGGTATCTTGCCCTAGTCTCTAGTTTTAGCTTTTACTTGGCATTTCCCCTTTGGTGTTTGTTACAACCAGCAAAGGATCTCCTTGCTAGGGCTGTTTCTTGAGAAGAATTCAACATCTAGGTTTGATTCTCGGTTGAATTGGATGCCTGGTTTTGAATTTGCACAGTGGGTTATAATTTTGGACGTTTGTGGTCTTGCTTCTGGCAGTTTGGTGTAGGGAGTGTGCTGATGTGATATACCTGGGACAGTTCAGATCGCAAAAGGATCACAGTGTCTGCACAGAGATAACCCTGCAGAGTGGGTGTTTTCTGCCTTCATCCTCTCAGAAACTCAGCTCCAATTTAGTTCCATATTTTGTAAACTTCCTATTGGAAGTATTATTTTTAGCAACATGGCATATTTTTGTTTCCCTTTCTCAGCAGCTTGACTGTGTTGCATTCATGGCTTGAGCACTTCAAGTAACTTGCCAGCACTGACTAATGCTATAGCTTGTGCCTCCAGAATCCAAACACAGTTTTCCAGTCTTTAGATGACACAGAACCATACTCTGGACTCACAAGTTAAAATTCTTAAGTGGTACTGTTGATGAAGGAAAATTTTTTTGCATTACATGAGCATACAGGAGGGAATTTTTTTTCTTGGTTTATTTTTTACATTAAAAAACCACAGAAAAATAATATAATACAACTTAATATATGCTGCTGTGTCCCGTCTTGGGGGATGAGTGTGCCATTCCATATGCTGTAGCTAAACATAAATGAACTGTTGTTAATGATTGCCATAATGTTTTCTAGCAGTTAGCTGGCTGTGATTCTAGGAATTTTTTTCCACTGTGTTTTGAAGGGTTAGGTTATTTAAACTTACTATCAAATAGAATCAGATCAAAGTGAGCTAATTTTTCTTAAACACTAATCATTTTAAGGCTATTGAACTAAATATAGAGTCAGTTCATTAAATCATTAAAACAGCCGGCAATAATGCTCACAAAGTCATTATAGTGCTATTCCCCAGCCGGAGAGGTGGTGTTGCCTTAAGCACAGTTTAATCAAATTAGATGGTGGGTTATGTCCTGGGGTTTCTCCTATTGATATTCATTAAAAATACATGATTTATCACTAATCTCTGTAAGGTATATCCTACTCCTCCAAATGAATTTTGTGAATGTCGGGGGAAGAAAACAGAATAGTTTATTGTTATAAGAATTTAAGTGTGGTGTGATCACATTTACATTTGTATAATATGTAATTTAGTGATAGATGATAATTTTAATGTGCCTTTAAAATTTTTGTCCTTAGTTAAAAAGTTAACAAAAATGGAAAACTCTCAGGAATAGCCACTTTGTATTTTAGTGCTGTATAAGCATATGAATTAACTTTGGAACTAATTATTCTGTAGAGTGTCATATAGTTTCTCTTACAGATTGTCTACAAAAGTTCACTGTTTAATTTCATGTACTCCTTTTGGTACCATTTTCCATTTTTTCCTTTTATTTGGAACACTTCAGCATAGTAACTCCCCCCTCCTTTCCTCTTCACTCTTTTAATTTTAAGGCTTGCCTTGTTTAAACTGTGAGGAAACATTGATGAGAAGACCACACACAAACATTCTGCTCTGTGCTGTCACCACTACTCCTTTTAAGTGAAAATTTCTTCATTCATACAATGCTTTTTAATCTTGTAACACTCTAAAAATGGGGTAGATTAATTATGTCACCTAACACCCAAACATGCAGCTGGTTAATGGTGCTGTGAGGCTCTACCACACTTCAGACAGGACGAAACACATTTGATTAGTGGTTCTTTGGAATCAGTAATCTTAATTCCTCAAACTGGAATTTGCCTGAATTAGCCCAAGTCTGAAGTGCCCTGTGAATTTCCATAATTTTTGTATTGCTGGTACTTATGAATTTTTGATGCCACTTGGAAGCCCAGTTGAATGTCACCAGTGATACCTCTTGCTCTGAAAATTTCTTGGTGTTGTGTTGGGTTACTTCTGTCCAGGGAAGTGCCACCTACACTGAAGTTGGTTATGGTTCCTGCAGTGATTTCCCAGGATCAGGGTTTTAAAAGAATAGATTTAAGATTTCTGGGAGAAATGGATCAGGTTCTCAGTGCCCTGAAAAACTTCTGTCAAAGCCCA
Source organism: Melanocharis versteri (assembly GCA_013397845.1). Classification (NCBI taxonomy): domain Eukaryota; kingdom Metazoa; phylum Chordata; class Aves; order Passeriformes; family Melanocharitidae; genus Melanocharis; species Melanocharis versteri. The sequence goes on along the minus strand of VZTG01005797.1, from coordinate 43,742 downwards.
GAGTTCACCCAACACTGCCTAGCTCATGGCTTTGCTATGTGGACACAGATTAGTAAGAAACTATTTATTTGATTGTTGGGTATTAATCATGTTACCGCAGAATTGCCACTTAATTGGGACTGGCTTGAATTAAAACATAAGTTGTTGTAATATACTGAGGTGGTGTTGTAATTACTGAGAAGTTCATATAACAACACTTGCAGTAGGAACTTCAGATGTGGTTTTAAAACCCTGTCCTGCCTGAATTTGTCAGCTTTGCCAGATGCTATTGTCAGTTACTCTGAGGTGGATCTGAACAGATTGCTGCTGTCATGGGCTCTGCTGTTGATTTACACTGGCACCACTGAAAGAGGAGCTTGGTTCTTTATCTCTTAGAAATTGAAAACATTCTTCTAGGTGAGTAGTTACTCTGCTGGACACTTGACTACTGGTGGCTTTGGATTTGCTGGGCTGTAGCTAAATATAATTGTGGTTCTAGACCAGTTGAAGCTTCTCTGGTTGGTGCTGTTGAAGTTCCCTGCTGCCACCTGTACACTGGCACAGGAGCTTGTCTCATGCTGACGTAAGTAAGTTCAAGAACCTAAACCTGCAGAAAAACTTTCATATTGGCAGCTGAACTCATCCTGGGATGTCTTACTGTGGGATTTGACAAATGCCAATTCCGGGTGCAAGGAGGAGGTCAGGGATTTACAACATGGTGAGGAGAAAGGCGGGCCAGGAGCAGTGCTGAGAGGGGCTGGAAACGGCACAGAGCTGAACTGTGAGTTAAAGAACAGTAGTGCTTTTCCTCATGATCTTGTTTCCAGCCATGTGTGGGTTTTTTGTTTGTCTGGGTTTTTTTCATACTGAAGTTCAGTGAGTTTTCTGAAAATCTGAGCTTTCGTTCTACACTTTCTAGCTCTCATTTTGTGAAGGAAAGCTTGAAAATCTGTCCCAAACATAATGAGGTTCCATTGACTAAAACTTGAAGAGTTCAAGTAGAAAAGATACCCTTTTTTCCTAATTGGCTGCCCATGTCTTGCTTTATAACCAAACCCCTGACACTTTTGGAATGTGAGTTGTGGTTGTTGGATTTTTTTCAGTGTGCTGGGCTGGCTAAGTGGAGTAAAGGAAGCAGCCTCAGAGGTAGCTGAGTGGCACAAAAGCCTTGTCTGGGTGGAGGAGCTGCCGGTGCAGGGTGCAGTGTGTGAGACACTGTCTGCATGCAACCCCAGTGGAGCTGCAGTGTAGGTCTGGCAGTCAGCCCATGAGCCCTAATCCTGCAAATAAACATCACACGCTTCATTTTATATGCGTGAGAAGCCCAGCCTAAACTTAAATTGGGGGTCTAGAGCTAATTAAACATCTGCCTTTCAGTGATTTCTTTTTATTATTATTTTTGTGAGATGACGTATAATGTATAGGTAGGTACACATGTATAAGATGCATTCTATCAATTTTTTTAAAAGTCAATATATAAAACACTTGGTTTTTTCCTGTAATAAGTCCCCATAATAAAGTGCTGATGAATGACACTATCTACTTTACTTGGTTTTACTTTTGTTTCAAAACTTTTCAAAGCAAAATGTGAGGTACAATAGGGCAGCTGGCTATTATCCATAGGCTCTTCAGCTCCAAAGCCTTTAAGGTGAGATGTGAACAAGACTGTGCCTTAATTATTGGCAGCAACTAGCTTGGCTTTTCAAAGGAATAAATGGGGGTCCTTACAAAGTCTCTTCTTAAGTAGCTAAATGCATAATCCACCCGGGATATTGTTTTAAAATTCATTTCATCTTCGGTAATTTGATCAGAGAAAGAGTTGTATTGGTCATTTCTCTTGTGTAAGAACTGTGTTACACCTAAGGGCAAGGAACATTTATTTTCATGATTAATACCTGTGAGTTTCATGGCCTAATGAGAAAGCCCTAGATGTATTTGAAATGAAATTGCCTTTTTTTTTCTTCTTTGACCCTTTGTTGAATTCACGTAAACACTTTGACTACTGTCCTTCTCCTTTTGGGTCCGAAGATCCTGTAACACCCACATAGCATTTGTTTGTTTATGTAGTTGCAATATTAAGGTATGGGAGTTCCAAAACAAGTCATTTTAGGTGGGCACTTGTATACATTTATGTAACTTAGTATGTTTCTCAAAGATGAATAGCCCTGGAATTGTGAAAGTGAAAGTTAATGGAATATTTTGCCCTACTTTCCCTGGCACCCATCCAACCTGACCAAGAAATCGAATGCTGGGTTTTGTGTTGCTATTAAGTCTATCAGTCTCTTCACTGCAACCTCCTATTTGTTGAAGTTCAGTCCAAAATGTGTGTGTACCTGAAAAAAACCCCACTTATTATATTCCTACCTGCACTGTTTCCATCTCATGTAATAGCTTGGCTTGAAAGTATTTTGAAGGGTTTTTAAACATCCCAGTCTTTCCTCTGCCCCAGTGTAAAGGCAGCATTGGGCCTTGATGATCTCACTGCAGTGTCATCTTGCCTTTCTCTAATGTCAACTCTTACTATAACTTGTCTGCATTAAATTGAAGATCCTTGGTGTGAAGGGTTTGTCCTAATTCCCCAAATCTGTTATACCCTTACGGCTTTGAATGAATGCTGAAACATTCATACATAATTTGCTGGTGTGTTTTTGCACCTGTTTTACTTTGGTTCTCCTGCTCCTTCAAAATCATTCACTGCAAGAGCATCTTGTTGTGTAAAGACCCAAAGAAATTAAGGGAATACCTTGGAGTGGGCTGGGGAAGAAGGATCTAGAGCCCTCATGATAGGAAGGAAAATACTGAAGGATAGGCTCACCTCTTAGAGCTACTGGTATCATTAAATACTTATCCAAGGTGTCCAGAAGCTTAAGTGGGTAGCCAGAACTCCACTGTGTAAGGCAATTAAAATGACTGATGTCTTCATAAAAAGGCAGCGTGTAGTTGATATTTTGGCTGTTTGGTGTTGTACTGGCATGATTTAAATGCTGCATTTGTGTTTCTGTCGTGACATCCACCACCACAGAGGTTCACTTCAAAAATAAGAAGCGATTGTGCCTGTTGAGTAGGGGTTCCCTGAGAAAGGCTTGGAGTAGCTGGCTGTGGCCGGCCTCATTCAAGTCACCTGGGCATTAATGTGATAGTCTGCTTGCAACGTGGTAATGCCCAACTGCTGAGCTGGTTTGTGCCAGCACATGCAGGAACAGAGCTCTGAGGAGAGCAAGAGCCAATTCAAAATCTGCTGGTCAGAACACTGGTGAGCAGCCTTGGATGGGACTACATGGCCTGGTTCAGTGCCTTGTAGAAAGACTTGAGTTAACTTGGAGTAAGTCATGTATCCTTCAGAAGGTGACCTGGGTTAGCTCCTCAGCTGACAGGCCCTGGCTGAGAAGCAGCACGTGACAGTGCAGCGGTACTTTCACCTCAGGTAGTGGCATCTTTGGACTGAGGTTGTTTGGCCAATGACATTAACTCCAAGATGCTGAGCTTTGTTTAACAAAGCAAATGTTACATTAAAACATAATTGAGCTAAATCAATAGCTATGCTGCTCTGAATGCAGTGCTGGTGGAGACAGTGCCCCTGGTTTTCATTTGAGATGCTGCTGTTAAAATTAATTACAAGGATTAATCCTTCCCTGTGCAGAAGATTAAGCACTTTAAAGACTTCTGTTATTTATACTTATTGTGTCCCAAAAGAAGGACAGAGCAACTGAGAGAAGCAGATGCTTTATTTTACCAGAGAAGAGGAAGTAATTCTGGGAGGGTCTCTGAGGACTTTTGCCATTAGGTCAAGACCCAAGATTGGAAGATCAGAGTGCAGGGTGGAGTTCCCCTCTTGTCTCAGCATACGAAACCTGCTTCTTGTGACCTGTCACGTAAGCATGGTCTGTTAGTCACTTTTTCCCCTGAAAAACGTTCCTGCAAATAGAATAAAACATTCTTTCATGTTGGTGCAAAAAGTATAAGTATTTAACAAACTTGTGTGGTAGATTTGCCATCCACTGCCTAAAATAAAGACTGATGTTTCCATTAATTACATGATGATTACTTTCCAGCGGGATAAATCAGCCCCTGCTGAGCTCCAGGCTGCCACAGCTAGTCTGGTACCTATGCCTGAATTCAATGCTTTAAAGCTGACTTCAGTATTTCTTTCACAAGTAGTACCTGTCTGAAGGCTCCTAGACATAACCACAGACACCTATAATGTCAGTAGAATCCCTGCCTTCTGGGCAAGTCTGAATCACTTCCTTTGTATTTATCAGAGATAAAAAGTAAACATGCTTATGGAACTTACCGTGTTTCTGTCCTGCTTGTAGCATTATGTGTGTGCACATCTGAATGCACAAACTCATAAAGTGAGCTCAACTTTTAAAGCATCTTCTTGTTTAATTGGTAAATCAAATATTTCCCTGTGAATTTGACATTGTCCTGACTTTATTCTCCAGGGGATTTTGAAAGAGTGTCCAGATGCTATGAGCCTATTGGCTCACGATGGTTTTCCCACTACTTCACTAATTATTTCTCACTAATTTCCAAATGCATGTGTGCATCTGATATGTATGGTGTGTGTGAACATTTGTGCTCTTTCAGGGAGAAAGATGCAACCATAGTCATGTAAATAAGAATTTATCTATTAAAACTACTACTCAGGAGTGCATGATTTGGCAAAGGAAACAATTTCTTAATAAATGGTGTCTGGTTTTAGTTCTGGCTGCTGTCTTTTAAGACTAGACAGGTTTTGGCTGTTGCACATTTTTGTTCCCCTTTCTTTCATCGATTGTTCTTCCTACCACTAGTCTCTCCCTGCCTTCCCAGATGTTCCCCAGTCTGGAATGACTTGCCTGTCACTGCTGTTCATAACTCACCAGTTTGGTTTGACCTTTTGATGTGTGGTGGAGCTGAATTCTCTTTTCTTGGTAACCAAAAATGTATTTTGTGAAGCCGCATGGTTTGGAACACTGTGCGTACAGAAACGTTTTTATGGTGATTATTGTGGTAATGAAAGACCTGTTGAGTTCTCAGCGGTCAAAAGAGTCACTTAGAATAATGAAGACATTTGAACACAAGGCCAGTAGGTTCATTCCTGTTTTACTTCAGGGTCTCTTAGGAGCCTTTTCTATGTTCACAGGTACTTTTTTGTTGCTTGCACTTCCTCATTTGTCCCATCTTTACTCATCGTGACGTTGATGTCACTTGACATGCCTGGCCAGCGTACAGCATCTGTTATTTTCCACGCTCAGGCCACTAGCCTGGAAGTGTAGAAAGAAGGATTCCTTCTTTTTAGTGATCTGTGCCCCATGATTTGATTGTCTTATATATGACTTCATACCTGCTCAATTAATGTTCTGAGTTGCTGTCTTTTTGAGTAGCCATCCTGAGAGAAAGATGGATACAAACACTTATGAAACTCAGTTTTGTCTCTTTTTCATACCAGTAGTTTGTCTGCATCTGAAGGGCTCAAAAGATGGTGTCAACAAACCCATGTAACCTCTGAGCCCAGCTGCATTTTTAGCAGTGGTATCTTCTGAGTTGGTTTTCAGATTCACCTTGTAGCTCCTGCAATAAAAGCAGGGATGGGCTGTGTGTAGTTTTGTAGCTGTTTCCAGCTTCAGTGTGTGTAACTTTTTCCCATATTTGTGCTTTCTAGCAAACACCTGAAGATACGGCTGTGCTCTGCCACCTCTTCTGCCATCCTGTCTCCTGTGCCCATACCCCAGAACAGTTTTGATTCTGAGTCTCAGAAGCCCTGCTGGTTACTTTTGCTGATGACATTAATATTGCTTTGTGGCAGGCTGGTTCCCACATGAGTTTCTTGGCATCTGCTGGTGCTCACTGTGCTGTGAGGTAACTGTTGTCCTTCCACGATACCTTGTGCCTGTGCCTTTGGCAATGAGTATTGAGACTGCTTTGGCCAAGTCAGGTAGTGTTCCTTGATGAGTGTTTTTTCAAAGGCTTCGCACAACTTCTGTGTCTATGCGGAAGTGCTGTTACCTGGCTCTAGGAAGGAATGAGGTGGATACAGAGGCCAGGAGGACCCAAAACAATTACACGCCTTTTCAGTAGCCTCATGCTGCTTACCCAGTTTGTGGGTTCTGTGGCTTTAGCTGTGATGTCTTCAGCATTTATTTTAATACTTCCATAATTTTTCTTTCATGTGATGGGTGCTTGGTGAAGCAGGTGCTCTATTGGCTAGGCTGTTCTACTTTTCAGATATAACATGCCTGGGAAACATCAACTACTTCAGAAATATTTTGGTAATACCAGAGAGATGTCAGTCCTTTCTGAGCTTGGGGCTTTGTGTGTATGCATGTGTATGGCTGGCGATATCTTTGAAGATGCTTGTATTCTGCTTATACTTGCAAAAACATGGCTGATCTGCTCCCTAAACTTTTTAGGGACCCAAACTTTGATCTCTACTGTTGACAATGTGGAACTGGGTCTTGAGAGGGGAGGCTGAGGTTAAGGTGTCACCTGAGGTATGGGGGAATGAGTGTCTGCTCAAACTGAGCAGGTGAGGAATCTGAATTTCCTAAGGGAGTACTTGAACCAGTAGGTAACTGATTACTCCAGGGGCTCTCCCTCACTTCTTGTTTCCTTACTTGAGGAAATGGATCTGAATGCTGCATTGCTCTGATGCTAGAAGGATCCTTGCTGGATGCTACTGATAGTGGGAAAGACAAGCAGGATGCAGATATGCCACCAATGCCTGTACATTTCATTCCTGATCAGTTCTGGAGCCTTCCCTATTGAGTAGTGCCTCTGTGCCTGTGGAACAGCTTGTATCCAGGCAGTTCCATGCCTCAGAGTAGTGCAAGGCTGAGCGTTGCCAAATCAGAAGGCTTTGAAGAATCTATAATAAACTTCTCCCATGGTGAATGGGAGAGTGCTGTTGCATTCATGACTTCAGGTGAAACAATGGTTGTTGTACTGCTGGGTCATTTCAGTTTTGCTTTTGTGGGTGCAGTGTTGCTTTCTTCTTTTGCAGAATGCTGGGGAACTTCTTGTAGCTTAGTACTGTCACTGATTACCTACAAGCCATTTGGTGTTGCTTTTTTTTTTGTGCATTGTTGTTATCCTTGACTGCCAAACTTCAGGCTTTACCAAACAACTAACCTTGGCTGGTTTGCATCACATTAATATCCCATATGTCCAAAAGTTAAAAGCAATTGTTTTAGGAGTGTCAGGAAAGTTGCAAGATCTCCAAAGGTAGAAAAAGCCAGAGTCAAAGCTGCTTGGAGAACTTAGCTGGACTTAGTCATGTAACAGGATGAAAGAACCTGAAGTTTTGAAACCATGCTCTGCTTCCCCAGTTCACAAATAAAAGAGAAATCTGATAGTAGGGGTAGAATGGTGTGGGGGCATGCCATTGAAGACTATTTGAGTGCCCCAAAGGGCCCAACTCAAGGAATTACTGGTAATCTTTATCTTAGGGTTTCTTAACCTTTTGAAGCCTAAAGTTGGCAAACCAAAGGATTAAGCTGGTGTAGGTTTTGGTGAATAATTTGCCATGTTTGGGGGACAACAAAAGACAAGCTCTTTAGGCCTGCCCTATGGATATCACTGTTTGCATTAATGGAATAATGGAGAACTGCACAAAATTGACTGTCTGGAAGCAAGGTGGGATGATCTGCTTGCAAGAGTATTATAGATATTTTCTAATAGTACAGATAAGGATTTAAAGGTATTGAAGCCAGTTCTAAAGTCCAGATGCAAAGAGTGTGAATACTCCCATCCCCACATAAAGGAAAGGTGCTGACGTGAGGTGTAGGATACAGTGATTGTTCCCTTTGGAAGCAGAGTAATCAGTGTTTGTCAGCAGCCTCTTCCAAAACTAGGGAGTCTTCCGTTCAAGTGTTTGCCTACCAGATTTCTGTTCTCCAATGGGAAGTGAAAAGATCAGCTCTGTGGATTTTAATCTGCACTTGGGATCTCTTAAGCCAGTGGCTAAAAGATAAAGACAATTGGTTTGCAACTTGAATTCAATTATGTTTCTTTTATGTAGATACAGTGGATTCAGTATGTTGTATCAGTATGACAAAAAAGGGAAGTGAATTATCCTGGGCCCTGAAACTATTGTTGGGGAAGGAAAAGATTTGTAGATGTTAGTTAACATACTTTGACAACTGTTTGCCAAAGCCATTCATTACATCTGCCTCTGCATTAGAAAGGGCACAATATTTCATTTTCCATTTTCTTTCACAAATAGAAAATTAATTGCATAGACTAGCAGAAAGTGCAGATATAACTCGTTATGTATTGTTAAGGCTGTCTGTGATAAATTTATCAAGCTTAGACAAAAAGGACTCTGAAATCACAATGGATCTATCTTAATTAACGTTCTTTAAGTGACAGTTATACCTGTTTGGAAATGGGAGGTAAAAGACAAGTTTTCCAGAAGCACAGTAATAGTGGTGTCTGGTTATAGAGGAGGCTGGCAAACATGAACTATACTTTGATTTGAGCCCTGTTATTACCTTTAATGAATTGAACTCAAAGTCCTGTTTTGCAAATGAATTATTCCAGTGTATCTGGAAAAAAAAACCCAAACTGGGCTATTATGACCATGCAATAATGGTTATCTTGCTGCTCCTAGTGATGTAACTGAGCAGTTATATGGGGTGAAGGTGAACACATTAAAGTCCATCTCTATAATGCAGTTATGACATATGCTGTTTATAGAACTCTCCAGCCATAAAACTATCCTACTGTTATCCATTCTTGGTTATATTGCTGATACAGCTTATCTCTGCTGGGGCCACTGAAGTGGTGCTGTGGGGACTGTCCTTAATGACAGCAGAAACCAGAGGGTGATCAGAAATGGTGTCACAGTTTACAAAAAGAAGCAGCAAACAGGAGGAGGTCAGGGACACCAGGACACATTACTGCAATGTGCCACATTATTGCCTTGGCAAAGAAGTACCACAAGATGGAAAGATAAGGGAGAAAATGGAAAGTTTTGCACTTGTGGCTGAACGCAGACGGGCTTGCTGACTCATGGCTGAGCACTGAGAAGAGTTTTCAACAAGCTGATATTTCACTCTGGTTTCCTCTGGACTGAGGTTACATCCTGGCTATAGATTCCATGGAGGAAGAGCACCAGACTGGCAGCCAGAGGCTCTCGGGCTGAGGCCTTACAAAGTTTAGGTGAAGGGGGAGTGTGGTGAGCAGTAGTGTCTTCATGACTGTCAATCTACAGTAAAACACTTGCTGTACAGACAGCCTTAATATGTATTTTAAGTTCCACGGTTGTTAGATCGTGATTTAGGAGTTATCTTGTTATCTGCAAGTTTGGTTTCATAGGTTGTCTGCTCTTAGAGCTTTTGTTACAGGCCTCACTTTCAGCTGGTGGGTTATAAACAGTCTGAAACTTCTGCTTTTCCCGGGTGCTTTTCCGATACCATCCTCTGACCTACGTTTCACCCCTCCTGCACTCCTTTCCCCCGCTCTGAAGTTCTGCAGTGCTGAGATCAGCTCTTTATTTTTACCAGTACTTTTTAGGTTTGAATTCTAACGACAGAAAATAGAACTAACTTTAATGCAGTGTCTATTTTTCCTGTTGTGTTTGCCAAGAAACTCAAACCTGAAAAAAAACCCCCAACCTGCAGAAGTCAGTATCAGCCTATTTCCTTAGTTGCTTCAAACAGTTCTAGAGTTCCTTGAGTTTTTCTGCTCAGCTATGCAGATGTGAAACATTCCTCCCTCGGTCTGAGCATGTACAGACCTCTCAGTGGCAGAGCACGATGGAATTTGTGTGATGCACATACTTCATTCCAGTCACAAGTGTCATTAACAGCAAAACTATGTTACAATTTTCACCAAACAAGCCTCAAACTCAGACTTCAAAGTGTAGGTACTTTTGTTTTGTTTTCTTGAAATTATGTTTGTTTTACATGGCTTCTGAGATTATCAAGGGTTTAGTAATGCAGGGATCTGCCTAAATTAGCGAGTTAAAAGGAATCTGGTGGAGAAGATCTAGTTGTGGATTTTGTTTTGATGTGCAGGAGAAACAATCCTTCAGTCTGCAAGGGCACTGCTGCTGATGTTGGTAGAAGGAGTTTGCAAAGACATCTTAGTGCACTTGCTGTTTTAGTGGTAGACCCATTTCCTCACTGTTTAGAGCCTTATTACAGCCCTGTTCTGTAGAAAAATACACAGTGGTGCTAAAAGGGCATATTTCCCTTCCTTTCTTCTGTTTCTTTCCCTGCTGCAGCTCCAAATGTACTCTTTGCTATTCACCACTGTCCCATTTTTATCTGTTACAATGCTGTCAGCGGAACAGCTGATGCTCACCTCCTATGTACCATTGTTATGCTTTAGTGCTAACATCCTAAGGTAGGTGGCAGAGTTTTCATTTCTTGGCTGTTACTTGAAATTCTAACTTGGGTAGGTTTCACTGCCTTGGTTAAAACTCTGGGCATGAACTGAAGATTCTTTCACAGACAAACAAGGGGAAAAAGTTCTGACACCATAGAATTGGAATATGCTGTTCAGGCTCACAAAATATACCAAGTAGGAAGAATGGAACACCTCCTGGCTTTGAATTTTAGCACAATTTAGTGTGAGGACTTAGATTTATGATGTCTCAGCCTTTTGATTCTCCTGCACTTTTCAGTGATGGTCGTCACTGCTTTTTTCATCTTATTGATAGAAGACCTTGAGGTTTAGTCACATGTGGCTTTTACCTCTGCCAGTGCCATTCCTAGATTGCATTAGAGATTAGGTTTGTCTTCTTTTTCTTCATCCTTCTCCTGGCTCCACGTATTTGCATCTACTGACCTCCAGTCTCTTTGAGATCAAGCCACTGTGTTCAGCAAAGACAAACCTGTGTCTGATTCTGTAATCTGAACAGTTGCTCCCTTTCAGTCAATAATTACCCAGAATTTTTGGGTATTTATGTCCCTGTCTATTCTAAGATTTCAACCTGTTCCCTGACTGTGATTTAGAAGACAGTGGAAGGTGAATGGTAAAAAGGGAGATCTGTGAGGAGTTGAATGTTTTTCATTTGCTTCCAGAGCTGCTTCCCCATGCAGGACTTCTAAATCTACTTCCAAAACCTTTGGCTTAAACCTTCACTTACATCCAAGAAATAAGTTTTCTATGTCAGTTGCATTGTGATAAATCTGAATACCCATTTCTGGTGTGCAGCTTTGAAAACCTTGATTCTTCTCAAATAATATTTAGAAAACAGAATAATGAGTAGTGTGTATCTCTGACTTTTGTTGCTTGGATTTGCAGATGAAGAATATGGGTTTGGATTGTAGGTTTAAGATGCAAGGCTCGGTTTGTTAATATGATTAGTATGTATCATACAAGGTGAGCTCACAAGCCGTGGTTTGGCACAGCACACAAAGCATCCAGATAACCTTAAGCAACAGACTGATTTCGATTAGAATCCTTGTCAGAGTTACACCAATCAATTTTAAGAAGCAAGGGCATGTAACTTCTGTGACACAGATTTCACAAAGTGAATAATTCATAATTAATGTCTTGTGGGCTTTAAGAGGTAGAGCAGTGCACAAATACTCTGTGGCCTCTTCCCTGTGTGTGAAATACTCAGTATTTGCAGTGAACCTGTATTGAACTGGCCCATACCCCACAGAAGTTTACCTTAAACTGAAAAAGATAAACTGTATTTGAAGTTGTAATTCAAAAAGAATAGTGAATGCTAATTACTTACAGCATAAAATAGGCTGTTTTAGTAAGATTTTGTGATTTCTGTTAGTTAGCTCATCTCAAAGGCTGGTGTGTGAGCATAAATGTGAGAGAGCATAGAAGTTTAAATTGTTTGGATTAAAAATCACACTACATTTAAAGATACAACGTGGAGATAAAAACGTTGGTGAAAAAGTGCTCTGTTTCCAGATTGCCCATCTTTATTCCTTCACAGGAATAGCTGAAAGGGATTAATGTCCCTCAGTAATGCAGAGCCATGGTGAGATGCCCTCTTTGGGCTCCCTCTCTGCAGGACAAGGGCAATAATGCTCCAGCTGCTGATCAACACCAGCACCAACAGTCTCTCTTCTGTGTCAAGCAAAAATGCCAGTCTAGTTCAACCAGTTCAAACAGCTGGTTTGAACTCGCCCAGCTGATTTTGTCCATCATATGCTAGGAAATAAACATCTGAGCTGCTGTGCTGGCAGAGGAGTGGATGGGGAGAAGAGTTCATAGTAGCACTGTCATCAGTTGGACTGTGAAGAATCTGATAATGGCCCGGTTGTCTTCACAGGGTCTTTTGTGCTACAGTTAAGGCATTACCTGTTGTGTGTGGACAGGCAACTCGGGAATGGATCTGCATCAGTCATAGCCACATCAGTAGGGAGAGAGAGATTGCTGTGTGGGGCAGTTGCACTGCAAAGAAAAAAGGGAGATCTCACTTCCTCTCCCTGCAAAGCCATCCCTTCCTTCCCAGCCCCTGCAATTATCTGCTCCAAGGTGTTTTTCCACTAGATTATCTGCAAAGTAGTTCTACAAAGAGCATTGAGAAACAAGCCAGCATAGAAGCAGTAGAAGGACTCAGGAATTTCTTTCTGATGTCCTGGCGTGTTCCAAGTCAGCTTGATAGGAGATACATAGAGATGCCCACCAGGCTATGTGTCTTTACTATGAGCAAGGAGACAAGATTTCTCAGTCTTTTCCCTTCTCAAGACAAAGAGTGTGCAAGAAGCTCCTGGTTTTGGAGTTTACTAGCTCATCAGAATCCACTTCCCTCTGGAGATCACCAGAGTGGAGGGGGAGATCAATGAAAATTTATTTATCCCGAGGGACAGCGCAAGCTCCCTCAGTTTCACAACCCATCATGATTCACCCAGCCATGTTTGCTTTTTTTCTGTTTGGTAGAGTTGATGTATTTTGCACTGAGCTGTATTATGAACAGAGTTCAAAGCAACTACGTGTGATGGGATTGATTCTTTTAAATGAACTCTTTTCTGTTCCAGGGTTCAAGCTCAGAATGTCATAGTTACTTTTTCATTTTGGAAGGACTACCTCTTTTCTCAGGCAGGAAACAAAGGCTTATGGTACAGAGCATTTCTTGGAACCTTGACTCTATAAATAGCTGTTCTGTAGAGCACCTAAAATACACCAAAATACCAGGACTAATATGAGCCATGGAGGAAGTTTATGCAGCTACTTACTAATTTGACACTTGCGTCAGTGCTTGATGTGCTGCTCCCCTCCACAAGGTGTCAGTGGAGAAGCCCCTCAATTGCAAGCATGGTGTGACTGCACGTTCTTAACATCGCTGTGTTCACAGCAAGACTGGGGTTGTTCTTCTGAACCTGGATTCAGAGAGGAGTTTTAACATTTCTAGGTATGTACCTCTGCTGAACCTCTAGCAAAAGGTGGGGTAAGGCCTGATATTAGTATGCTGGACTGAGGAAAACGTTAACTATGTATCCATATCAGCATCCAGCAGCTGTCAGGATAAAGGAAGTTGTGTGCCAGTTGGTGCACACAGCAGCATCCTGTTGTGGAGAAAAGTGCTGACCACACTTCACCTTTTGGGCCAGCTGTCTTCAGGGATTTTCTGTCAGAATCCATCTTCAAAATGCTCCTTATCTTCCAGCCTCCTCTAAAGTCTTCTTTGTCTTCAGGTCAGTTATTCTTCACAAGGTTCTTCTCCAAATTTCAGTAAAAACCCGGGGGATGCTTGGCAATCCACTGGAACTGAGGAAAGCTGAAATCATGACCTAGCAATCTATTTTCGATAAGCTGACTTTCAGGATTTATTCATTCCTACTGCATGTGCCTGCAACTCAATCCAGTAGGCATAAATGACACATAAGCAATGGAGTAAAGGTTGTACCTGAAGTGAATTTTTTTTGTTTTATTTCTTCCTCTTTTCAAAATAGTTTCTGTAACAGACTTTCAAAATCACTTGTACCATTGTGGGGTCATCTCAGATGTCTTTGGTATCCAGGTGTATTTTTCTTGAAAAGCTTAATTTTTCAGACCATAGGTACTTAGCACAGTTTTGTTTCTTAGCTCTGAAAAATTAAACCTTCAGAATCACTTACCATCGTGTCCAGTTGCTCTTTGTTTTACCTGCAGTTAATAAACTTTGTAATATGGACTGATTGTACCTAGATAGTCGATAACATTTTCATTATCAGCTTCGTTATCAGTTTCTCACAGATGTCACAAAAGCAATGAGTCCTGTATTATGTTGTGGAGGAAAAACAGGGCCTTCAGGATCACTTTATGGAGGGGGCAAAGGTGAGAGGGGACCCTTGGGCATGTGGAGTTTTCTCTGTGTGAGGCTGGTGATGGTTTGGTAACAGCACTGGGGGTGCTGGGGCTGAATAGTAGGAAATGAGGATGAATAAGCAGGGAGGGGAAGCTGGAGGCTCACAAAAAGGCATCTGAAGATGGTGCGATGACACAGAGGAGGATGTTAGAGGAATTCAAAGCACAGAGTGAAATGGCTGGGGAAAAAGGCCCACGCAAAAGGACCATTACCTTCATAATCTGCATGGGGAGGAAGGGATCGAGAAGGTGGGCAGAGAGAAGGGTTATTGTGACATGTTGCTTGGAAATAGATGACAAATGTTTTATTCTCTGAAACCAATTACTTTAGAAGAACACAAAAGGATGGGAGTCACTTGATGAAATGTGGACACCTGCATTGTAGGTATTGATACCTCAGCTTACAATTTAAATTCTCTGTATTATCTAAATCTGTGTAAATGAGAGAGAAAAATATTCATAAATGGGTTGGGTTTGTGAGGGCAGGACCTTTATGGAACCCTGAATAGCTCTGCAGTCTTTCGAGTTTCTCTTCATTCTGCAGGTTCTGTCACCCAAATGGCCCTGTAAATTGCTGGTCAGTTTATGGTGCCAGGTTGCTTTTTTTGGCAGTGCTTAAAGGTAAGCTGAGTTCTTCTGAAAATAGGATAACAAAGCAAAGGTTACCCAGCACTCTTAAACAGATGGCTATTTAGACCCAAATTCACTAGAAGCCTGTGATGTACCTGAAATTAGAAAGCAAGTGTCTCCAGCTGATAAAACCAAAACCAGAGGAACACAACGCTGTGCTGACTGTAATAATATGACTGTATTGTGTAATAACTATAATAGTGATGGTATCTGCAAGTGTAACCTTTAATTACTCTGCCTATTTCTGCAAACTCTTTAGGAAGGAAAAATAACACCTATTTGACACATGTTGTGAGAATTAAATTTCCCAATAGACAAGAGTGTAGGAATGTCTCTCCAATGTCAAACCAAACTCCCTTCTAACACAGTGTTTTTTTCTCTGATGGTGACCAATAGTAGATGCATAAGGGAGAAAATATAAAATGTGACGGGTAGAGTGTGACACTGGCTAGGTTATAATTTCCTACTTTCAGCAGTCTGCAGAATTTTCTGAGTCTGAGCTTGCTTTCGAAGTATCTTGTGTAATAGCCCAGCAGGGTGCTTTCCCTCATTTATGCATCTATTTGCTTTGATCGCTTCTGTCCCCTGGCATTAGGTCTTCCTGTCCAGCTCAGTGTCACATGTAGTGCATTCCAGTTGATTTGGGAGCCTAACACATATTTTCACAAGGGGTATATGAAACCAGGTCTTCCAAGAGTCACTGACTGTTGCTCATAATGGGAGTTTTCTGGAGTGATTTTTGGAAATATGTTGTTGGAATCTGTGTAGGGTTTTGGGAGTGAAGGTAGTGAATCAGTTAAATGCTATTTTGTGTTTGAAGAAGAAAGGAAAAAAAAAAGGACAATAGAAATAGGACATGTTTAATTTGGAGTTATCCAGTATTAGAGAATTTTACATGTGACACGAGAGAAATATCATTGCCACTGGTATAGCAGATACGTGAAATACTTGTGTGTTGCAGTGCTCTAGTCCCTCTTTTAGATGAGGTGTAAGCAAATAGAAAACTGCGTCATCTATGGCTGGTGCACAAGACCGTAGTATGGTAAAAGGTTTATTTATCAGCCAAAACTCTGTCCTGCTGTATCTCTGCCTCTGTTATAGGCACAAATATTAGTTTCTTTTAGGCTGTAGGTGGTTCTTGTCAAAGGGAACTGGGGAAGAGGATCATCCTTGCTGTCCCCTTTTTTGTACTGACTTCTCTCCTAACACTTGCTAAAAGTAGCACTGAAATCAGTCCAGGTCCCTTAACTTCTCCCGAGGGAGAATGTGGAGAGAGGTGAAAGTGTCTACTACAAATACATAATTTTCTTTTCACTTCATTGTTCCCTCTCCATCTGACTTGGCAGGTGAGTGGGAATGGTGTGCAAATCGATCCCGAGGCAATCAATGACACGGCAGCTCGCCAGAGCTGAACACCGATGCGCTGATCGCCTTCAAATCAATTCACACGCTGCTCTTGCTCAGGTTACCTGCCACTTCAGCAGGGCGGGATGGATGGGGAACTGAGGAGAAAATTGCACAAAGAGTATTCTGGGACCTTTCTAAATAGGCCACTAACATGCAGCCCTTCTCTTATACTACATTTATACTGGATGTAAGGATATGATAAGGTTGCGATGCTGTGCCTTGTTTGAAACTCAGACGTTGCTCAAAGGGAGCAGAGTGGTGCCCTGGAGAATGCCTGGGAAATTGTGTGGAAGAGACGGAGCAGTTCTGTGTCTTCTTCACTGTTTTCCACATTGGTGTTAGATGTTTAACTAGTCAAGCATTGCCGTTCGGATGTGCACAAGCTTAAATAATCCTGTGGAGTGTTGTGCCATGGGGAACTGTGATTCCTAATTTCTAAACACTCCTCAAGGTGAGCGGCTTTTGTTCTGCTTTAATAAGCCAGGAGTTGTGCATGTCGAAAGTGCCTATTGTACAAAGATCTCAATTTACTTGGCAAACTTCCATGCAGTAAGTCTCCCTGCTTTGCTGTCAAGGAGTGAGGTATTGTTATCTCCATTAAGAGCAAGTGAGCCAGGAATAAATGCCTAGTCTTTTCATATTGCTGCTGCTTCCTTTTATTTTCCTTTCTTCTCATGGATAGTAGCCCTTAATTTAGAGTGTAGATTGTTGAGCCTAGAGATGGTTCTGGCCCCTGCAGAAGAGGGACGGCAACCTCATCCCCATGCCAACACAAGGACATCTCCCTTTTTCTCCTGCAAGTGGCTGGCTGTGACCCAATTCAGTGCTGTCCTTAGGGATTCTCTTGTCTGTGCCACAGTTGCCATGGTCCCTAGGGAAGCAGTCAGCAAATAATTTAGGGGTAGGACCACCCAGCAGCCTCTTCTTCCTGCCAGTCACTGACATGAGACCTTGGCAAAAGGCTCAATCTCACGTGGAAACATGGATCCATGTGCACAGAGGATAATCCTGCAGGGAACCCTGTCCTACACAAGGGTAGCCCTGGGTTGGGTCCTTTGGCTTCATACATGGAACATGTCACTTGGAGAGGGGGAAGTAAATGCAGTTGGCTGAGTGAATTGCTGAAAGTAATGCTGAAAGGCAGTGGCAGAGCTATGGAAAGACTTGAATATTGTGTGCTCCAGCCCATGCTGCTTGTGATAACACCAGTGCTGGATGCCTGAATATATTAATACCTGGTGCTGGATGACTGAATATATTCAGAGGTTATTGCTCTGTGTGTCCCCTTACGGTTTAGGGTACCACAGGACGTGACGTGGCACAGGAGCTGCGTTCCCCTTGGAACGGACGGTAGGAACAGCATGCACGGAACAGGTACACCCATGTCAATAAGGAAGAACTGGAATCCATTTATTTTGTTTGTTGCCCATTAATTTTAAGGCGTGCTGATACACTTGTCTGTTTTCAATAGTCCAATTGCCGCTAATCATAACAAGAAGTAAATATTGGCCGCTGCTTTGGGAACACATTGGATCACAAGCGGTTTGTGGCAGAAATTGTCTCTTTACTCAGCACCTGATGAGATGAGGCCTTATTTCTGACTGGGGAACAAGAGTTCGAAGGTTGCCCGTCACATGTCCTGTCCTGCTCCGAGATAAAGCTGGCAGGTGGAACCAGGCAGGTGGCCAGATTGTATGGCAGGGCCCAAGGGTGAGCTGCTGCCATTTGTGAGGTACTCTGAGCACAACAGGGAGGTCCAGGAAGAATTAAGTGTCTGAAACAACATAAGCACAGTATTTCTTGCTGTTCTTCTGGAGAATTACATGTTCTGTAGTTTTATGTAAATTATAAGAGAGGATACAAGTTAATCTACTGTTTGCAATCCAAATTTATGGTGAGGTTTTGTTGGTGCTGGCTGGACTGTGGCATTGAAGTTGAGATGGAGTGTTTTACTCATCTGGTACTTGTGATGATGTAACAGGCATCTCTGAATCCCACATGGATGGATCTCACCTACTCCGCATGGATACTAGTTGGATGTGCAAGGGATTAGTGATGGGCTGTTGAGCTTCCAGAGCCATCTAGAACTTTTTTGTGTTGGCTTTCTGGAGAGAATCCTGTCTGTCACGGTTACATCTCAGCATCTGGAGAGGGTTACTATGGTGATGCTTTGAGTTATATGCCAAGTTTAGTGTTCGCTTAAGGTATGGAAAGTACATGATAACCAGATATGGTTTAAGGAGTCTCTCATGCTTGGAGCAGTCATGTAATAGTCCTGTTTGAGTTGCAAAGAGGCTGGAGAGGGATCCTTGTTTTACTAGGCTAAGAGTCTGGAGATGCTAATGACCATGGAAAAGTAGGATTCGTGGCACTGCCAAAGGCTCTCACAATTAACGGTGCTATTGTTTGACGTGCCAGCAGTGCTTCACGTGTTACCTTGTGTGATAGGGAAACAAAGACTTTAACATCTTGAGAATGGCTCTTGAGGATTCGTTAGGTGACTCACCCGCATCTGGCCTTCATCCAGGTAAGTCAGGCTCTAGGGCAAGTGTCCATGTTGAAGTGTAACCTGAACCATTTGCTGCTCAGCTCTGATCTCTCGTAAAAGCCAAAGGAGCTCTACTGAGCAAGCCTAGGATTGTCTGGAGTTGGGACAAGGCCAGAGCAAGTTGAAATCCTGTCTTTTGGCCCTCTCTGACTCTCATGGACTTGAGCTGCTTTCCTGGTGTCTGAACACTGGATGTTACCTGGTAATAGAGCTATTTACTGTAATTCCAGCAGTCCCAGACTGCTATGGGACACCCCTCTGGGGGACTCCTGCTCATGCTAAATCTGAGCTACAGAGGTACTGTCATGGCAGGGAAAAGCACCGTTTGGGCAAAGTGGATGCAGTAGATATACAGACGGTATTTTATCTTTTACTGGCTTTATGAGAATGTTTTAGAATAAGCTAAAATAGCTGAAGTCTCTCTTGAGCTTAAGCCCTTCAGGTCTGCTCTTGTTGAGCTTGGGAGGTCTGGTTAGTACATTTTTCCATCTCTAGAGTGTGGGGATGGAAGACGATACTGATTACTACCTTCTGAGTACATCCTTAATCATTCCCATGTTTGGCTGTTGTTTGGAAGTAACAGCTTGGATTATGACTATTTTCTAGTCTGGGAGAACAAGATCTAATTCTTCATTCTTGAGTGAGGTTCCCCTGCTGTCCCACTGACACACTGAGCTCTGAACCGGAGATGTGGCTGCATTCATTTGTAGCTCTTCTGAGGCCTGCTGGAGCCTCTCCTCCTGCAGGCCTTTGGTGAATGGTGGAGGGAGGCACAGAATCACAGAACCGGTCAGATTGGAAAGGACCACAGTGTGAGGCACCTGGTCCAACCTCCCTTCTCAAGGAGGGTCATCCCAGAGCATGTGGTACAGGATTGTGTCCAGGCAGTTCTGGAATATGTCCAGTGAGGGAGACTCTGCAGCCTCTTTGAGCAATCTGTTACAGTGCTCGGTCATCCACACAAAGTTTTTCCTCCTGTTTNCGCCCGCGGACGCGGCGGTGGCGGCGGGACAAAGGCAGCGCCGAGCCCGGCACCGCCCCGGGCTGGCACCGGCACGGGCGGGGGACGCGGGAGCCTGGGCAGGGACGTGGCACCCCGGGCCGGGCCGGGGCTGGAGAGGGCTACGCGGGACTCCGGGCCGGGAAAGGGGTGCCAGCGAAGGAGGCTGCCCGCTGATTCACGCCTGCAGTTTACATTATCGAACCTTCCCGCCGCAGGAAAATCCCGGGAGGGAGTGAATTTATATATGGGGCTTTTTTCCCAAGAGCTAATGAGCGCGATGCTTTTGGGCAGGATCCCATCAGTTGCTTTGCCGGGCCGGTGAGGGAAATCACTTCTACTTTCCTTCCCCTCTTTGATCCCAGCCAGTATGTAAAAGAATTGCAATTACACTTAAGCAGCACCTTTTACCCCACAGCGTCCAAATTCGAATACAAACCTGAAGATCAGNAGAAGAGTCTGGCTCCATCTTCTCAGCACTCTCCTTTTAGCTATTTATACATATTGATGACATCCCCTCAAATTGTCTCTTCTTGAGGCTGAACAGGCCCAACTCCATTAGCTTTCCTTGTAAGAGAGGTTCCTCTCCTTTAATCATCTTTGTTGCCTTCCTCCGGACTTGCTCCGACAGTTCCATGCCCATCTTCCGCCGGGCGGTTATGACTCTGGGCTCTTCTTCCCAGCACCGCTGAGCTTGGAAAGCCACGAGCGGCAGCCCCGGGCGAGAAACGCGCAGCGGGAGGCGTTGTTTTCTGCGGCGCTCCGGGGCCGGGCCAGCATGCCGGGACCCGGCGGCAGCGGGGCCGGCAGAGCCGCGCTGAGGCCGCACGGGGGCGCCGGCCG
>VZTG01005797.1:1035-23059 GCA_013397845.1 Melanocharis versteri | reverse complement strand
TTTTTTTTTTTTCTTTTTAAGGTCCCGGAAAAACTTCTCGGGTGGGCGCTCTGGCTTTTCCCTGATCTTCCCTTTGCGATCTCCCTTTTGTCGGTTGTACGGGCTGAAGTCCCCTGGGTGGCAGCCCGAGCTACTCATTTATCATCCTAACAACCGTTTAGTGTAAAATTAACAACAACTTAACTACTACGGCAATAAACATGGTCCTGCATTACCACAGATTGATGAGGATTACTTAGTTACAATCAGCTGGGGCACAGACAGGAGAGGAGAAAGGTTGCCAAATCAATAGCCTTCCCAAAGTTTAAAACTTAATCTCCTCCTTTAGTGTTGCTGATGCTCGGGGGCTTGTTTGTGGTTGGGTTGGGAGGAGGAGGAGGGAGGGAAGGGAATTTCCTTCCCCCTTCCCCTCGGAAAGTTGGCACTTAGTATTTGCTTTGTGGGAAGATGAGGACAAAGTCCTCTGCGTGCATCTGTTCATACACCTGATTTCTTCAGCTTTTATCTTGAAAAGAGTCCGACTGGCTGATTATCTAAATATATTTTGCCTTTAATTCCTTCACTGTTTAAATTCGCAGCTTGACCTTCTAAAAGGCGGCAGTGGACCCCTAAACGAGCTGCCAATCGATCCCAAAACAACAATGCATGAGAAAGAGGGAGCTCAAGCAAATCGGTCCTCGCTCCCACTAACACAATGTGCTGGTTATCTGGCTTTCGTTCCCCGTGTAAACTCGGAAGCGTTCATCACAAGAAACAAAAGACAAGGCGAAAACAGCTAAGTGCACCTAGAGCTGCATCCAAACAAAAGAAGAAAAAGCCTAAACAAACCCAAGGTTTTCTATTTCTTCCTGAGCCAAGTAATCCCTTTGATTACATCTAATACCTGCCAAAACCCAGATGGTATGCCCACACATCGCACAGTGTGATAATGCCACATTGTGAAATCTACCCATTAATATTAATTGTCAGCTAGAGAATCTGTCTGAACTACTAAAGCTCGAGGTTGCCTTGAGAAAGCAGGGCATGATTCAGCAGGGATTTAAAGATAATTCTTATTCTTTCATTCTCTATCTCGCATACGTAGAATGTTAAACAACAGGCCTAGAAGGCGATTCCAATTTCTGCCTCGCACAAATCTGATCTTAAACCAGTGTGTACTTGGGGTCTCCACCTGGTGACCAAAATATTACCTTAAATTGCCGTGGGTGTGCAGGCTCTACATAGGTACACCCTGCTGCCCTGACTGAATCCTGACTCCCTGCTAAAAACAGATCTGCCCTACCGAGCACATGTGACTCTTCTTCTTTCTTTGCATTGCTTCCCAAATACCCTCACCACAATGAACTTGGTAATCCTTGAGAATTACTAAATAAGTCTTTTGGAAACTTTTTTTTTCAGTTAAACACATCGCAAACTCCGTAGGTGAATGTGGTGGGGAAAGAGAGAAAATGAGTGTAGAAAGGTGATGGTGCTGCGGTGGAGCTGCCTTCCTCAAATTTTGAGGAACTACAGCTGGGCTTGGGACATAAAGGTCCTTGAATCCTCTGAAAAGAGAGAAAGAGAAGTGTGAATGAGAGGAGGTAGGATGAATGTGTATGCTCTTTATCCTGTTAGCTCTTGCCAGCTCCTCTCAAGCCCTGTTTTCAGAATAATAGTAATCATTACTTGTTACAATGCCTGGCTCTTGTCATTCATCTGTAGGTCTCAAAACCAGTTTTAAACTGATTGTGGCTCTGTTGACATGCAGAAAAGCAACCACAGGGTCCTGCTGTGGCCCAGGCCCAGCCTCACAGAGGCAGGTCCTGGTCTGGACACCACTGAACTGTCCAGGAAAGCAGTGATCAATTTTGATCTGTGTTGTTCTCAAAACAGCTGCAGCTCATGGTCTGTCACTAGATATGGCCAATTTTACATGGATGAGGGGTGGGCTCTAAATGTTGGGCCTGAAGGCACAAACATTTATGTTTTAATTCCTAGTCAAGCTGCTCTTTTACTAGTCGCTACCATAGATGCTCTACGTATGAGTGGCTCAAAGTAAGCTGGCACTTCTCGAATAGAGTGAAAAACCTATGCAAACGAGACTGTGGCAAACCTACTGAGGCCTGGAAATTCAGGTTCCAAGGTTTGCTATTCTGTCCTTCCCTCATTCCTTTACATCTGGCTATTCTGCAGCAATTTAGGCAATAAGACTCTCTGAAATGGGAACAGTCGGGCATATAAATATATGAATATGTAAATCAGATTTGTATTATCAGAGGTTCATATCAGTATAGGCATGCATGAAGATGTGCTGCTTTCTTTGTCGTTTTTCTTCCCACCAAAATCCTTTGTGGCCCCTTTGTCTCCTTGCAGTGGGACCTGGGTCTCTTGAGATTTTACCAGAAGAGCTTTTTGATAATTTTTTGACCTTGGAAAGGTATGAACTGCACTTACCCAGAACCACCCTGAAAGCACCTTGGCCTGGGCTTTAGAGAATGCCTGAAAATCTGCATGGCTTTCCTAAGCAGCTGCCACCACCCCCTCCAGCAGCTCTTGTGTCACGGGCAGCCAGCCTGGGCCTGCTCTGGTTACTTTCGCATCCTCTCCCCAGGATCAGCTGAGCGACACCAGGAAGAGAGAGATGTGAAATAAAAAGTGGAACAAAGGACCCTTTTCCTTCCACTGCTGAAGCTGATGGCCAGTGTCCTGCTGACTTCAGCAACACCAGTGTTGTTAAGAATAGGCCTGTTCTAAGCTCACTGTTCTGTCTGCAGCTCACATGGACTTCTCTTGAGTTATGATGTGTGTGCACATGCACGGTGAGGGGAAATGTACAGTTTTTGGCAATTGAAAGTTTAATCAAAAGGCCACTTTTCCCATCTGTTATTTTTGGGCCCAGCCTCCCGAGGGTCAGCTTGATAACATTTCACGCTGCTTCTAATCAATTTTATACCAGGAAACGATGTGAGAGCTGACTACCAGAGAGCTGGAGTGGCATGGAGCTCAGCACTGGGAACATAGCTGGAAAAATATGTTGGGGATTTTGGGGCATAAACAAATGTTTCCTAATCTGGACTGCAACTCTGTCAGGCATGTATCAACAAGCAGATGTCGATTGGAGCTGAAAGCCAGCAGGTTCTACTACAGTGTAACCTGTAAATCCACATCTTGACAGGCATGTTGTGGTACGCAGAGCTGTAGTCTCAGAAATAAGGTAACAGAGCAATCAGATCGTGGAATCAAGTAGAGTGATTATCACTGCCTTTTTCGCTTTGTATAGACAAAGCAAGTAGGTAGTACTTTGTACTCATTATTTTCTATATGACTGTTTAGATTACACTTGATTTTTTTGAGTTTGCAGCCTTGGAGGATTAAATTATTTTGAAGACACAGGCCTTTTTTGTTGGCCTATTTCTCCCCTATGTCCATTCCATCTTGTAATTTTCTTCTGTGACTGGACAAACACAGATAGGCACATGTGACTCCTCGGGGCACTGTTCCTTGCTCAACACACCTTGTAGGGAACCACATGGGAACCACATATAAGAGGAAGAAGAACTAAGAGTGCTGGGGTCAGAGCTGGAGCAAGACTTCTCTGGAGGGCTGGCAAGACTGAATTTTGCTGCCTCAGCTGCGAGAGCTTGGGATCAGGCTTGATGACCTTGGAACTGTCAAAGGCTAGAAGGTGGGGAAAGACTGCAGCTGCCAGAAGGGAGCTGCTTTTCCAACCTGGGCTGCAGCAGTAACCCTGGTTTCAGGGGACTTGACAGACCCTGACTGGTTGTTGTTGTAGTCAGCTGCTGCTCCTGTCCCTTGAAATACAGGAGCCTGCCTTTATCTGGAAGACCCTTAAAATATCAGGAGGAATCTGCAGCAATACAGTTGAGCCTGGTGCTCATGCTCTGCTGTTTGCTTTTGGCAATGCGAAACTTCAATTTTCAGGGATTTCTAGCATGTTCGTAGGCAGAAAATGCCAGCAGCCCAGCTCTGTGGGCTGCGCTGACCTCTGCTTTTCGAGTAGATTATCCCTACGTGGTTCTTAGTAGCACCTGTGGACTTGTGAGCCAAAGAAACCCAATTAAAATAACGCCACATAGTTTGCATTGCGTGCAGCTGTGGCTCTTCCTGCGCCCAGGGCTTTTGCTTCTGACCAACAGTTGTTACTTTCTGATAGCTCAGTGCTGCTGGGAAGAGTGTTCCTACACCCGAGTGGTGTGGTGCCAATCCAGTGTATGGTGGACCTCACTGGCCTTCCAAGTCTCAGCTTTCTGTATGGGAATGCCCAGAGCATTCCCTGTGACAGGCCTCAGTGACTTGCCCAAATTGTGAAGGCAGCTGGTGGCAGAGCCAAGATCCCAAACTAACAGCAGAGGAGCAAAACCTCGTTCCTTTTGTAGTTTAAATCAGAGTTTTATTTTGATTAATAGAAGCTAAAAGGGAACTCAATGCACTTCAGAATAATGGTACTTGCAAAGCAACATCCTGGTCTAAGATTTTTTTTTCGAAGCACCTTTTGTTCGGGTTAAGGTACAGCAGAAAACCACAAAACTGAGCTTTTTAGGCGATGGGAAAGGATGCAGTTCTCCTGAACTTCCACTGGGCTCCTCTGCTGTTACAGTCAACAGAAGCACTAATTAAATGCTTCCTGGTCTGAACCGAGCTGGTTTCCAGTCGAGATTCCAGCCTGTGGACTCGGTATTGTTTCTGTCCAGAGGTCTGTATTACCAAAACTGACAGGTGTCACAGGGGTTATTCTGTTCTTAGCACTGTTTTGAATTTTAAAAAATCCTGAAATATTAAAAATATCTGAGAAGAAAAGGTGTTTGTAAGATACTGGAAATCCTATTACGTGGCACTGTTCTGTTTTCCAGGCTGTCCAGATGATAGGTTATGGATGATACTGAAGCTCAGAATCATACAATGACTATCGTGTTAGACTTACACAATGAATACAGCGCCCCACAGTTGAACCAGGTTTCTTTTCCTGTTAATGTTTATTTTATGTCTAAGTGAAATGAGACCTCAGTTTTATATATGCTCTCTATATAAATATTTCTATACTTTTTCAAGTGCTCATGAAAAATGTGACAGGATGTCCACCGAGGTCACAAATATAAGCATAAATAGCTGCAATTTAACATCAGTAGTTAGCAAACAAGATACCCTCGAGGTAAAGAGGCAGATAAAAAGAGGGCAGCGGTGCATTAAAGATGCATTATTTGGGGGTCCATGGATATAATTTAGGCTTCACAACAAGGTCAGACTGATTTAATTCTCTCTGCAAAGGTCAGTCCAAGGCCTGGCTGTACTAACCCCTATGTTCTCCATCTGTCTGCACTCCAAGCCAGACACTTTCAGTAGGTGATTGTGTGCTCATGACTGGATAAGAACACATTGAAATTACCTCCAGGTCCAGGCCTCTGAACGCGTTTACTCGGAGCCACTGCTGACCCTGGAGTAGCTGGTACCTCTAGAACTTTGCACTCGGCTGCAGCTTTGAAGTGTTGAGGAGAACATCTGATACTGGCGTTTTCCTAATGTTGTAAGTGCCCGTGAGTATTCGCCTCCATAAATGCATTACCGCAGTGCCATAAACGCTTTATGTAGGTTTATTCTGTGACCCTTGAAACGTGATTTCTTTTCAGCACTGGCAAAAGTATAATAATATAAAGCAAAAAACCCCAAACTATTCCAGTATTCGCTTACTCCAAAATGAGGAAAAATGAAGAAACTGGTGTTTGTGGACATCTTTATTTAATACTCTAGGTTTTTAAAAAAAATCTTCTTCCATAACAAAGGGATTCTTTAAAAATAATTGACAGGACAAAATAAATATGTGATGCCCTGGTATCTGTTAGTCATTTTCTTGCTGCTTTTTTCACTTGATGCTAAACGTTTCTGGATTCTCTTTTCATTTTAAGGAGGAAACAGGCTTATTAATCTGAATGCAGCAACTAGAGAAAATGAGGCCGGTGAATGATTTGAGTTTTCAATAGATATTTAGCTCACTGAAATAGTCATACACGGCAAACAGCACTTGCTTTCATGAAAGAAAATAAAAAAAGACATATAAGATTAGTGGAAGGTACACTTAATTTTAAAAATGTAATAAATCTTACTTTTACCTGTAAGTAAGGATAAATTAACAGATACTGCTTTTATTGTATGCCAAAGTATAAAGTAAAATTATATAAAATGGCATGAAATAATTGATGTACTATGCTAACAACCAAACCAAACAAAAAAACCCCCTCCACACAGCGCTCTTTCTCGGGTACTGTAAGTATTCCTTGGGTACAATACTTATGTACATCTGGTTTCAGCGCTTGTTTTACATTTGTACAGTACACAGTTCCAAAAGGAAAAAAAAAATGGGTGAATCTGATTGGGAACCAACAAATGAAAATTAGGAATTCAGGCCTTAGGATTCAACACTCCACAAAGTATCTCATCCTGTGTTGCTCAAGCCTGCCCACTGTAAAGTCACCTAAAAAAAGAGAGCTGCAAGAATAATACAGGCCATAACAGAGTAAATTAAAGGCAGATTTTCAGATTTGTGCCTGTCTTCCTCAGGTTAAATAATGTCCCTGGTAAACAAATTCTGATCTTAAATCATAGACTTTTTGTTCCAGGTATCTTATGAAATCAGTTCTTGTTCTTGTGCATGATGTGTGCTGATGAATCAGAGATAGTATTTGGCTCTTGAGGCTGTTTCAGTGGCCCTGCTTTTCTAAGTTTGAAGAAGGCAGAGAGAGAATCCGTGCAGAGATCACAAAGAAAGAGAAAAGAAAAAGTGGTAAATTGTAGAATCCTTTTTTTGTTTGTTTTTTTTTTTACAACATGTGATGCCTGACCTCACACCCCTATGAACATACTTCCATTTCTGGTGGCCAGCTCACCTTTTCATGAGGTCCAAGGGTTGCTGGAACACCTCTTCTGCTGGAAGGTGTGCAGCTGTACTTGGATTAGCCATGAGGGAATCATTGGAGAGTGAGTGGCAGAAGAAGTCACCCTCCTGTGATATAAACTCACAACCTCCGTGGGTCCTGTCTCCTGCTCTTTGAAGGAGCTGGGCTGTGAACTTCGGCTTTTTTCACTGAGTGGGTATTTTTATAGTATTTACTATTTGTGGTATTGTATTAGGAGTATTAAGGTATTCATTACACCAACTGTTTGCTTTAAAATACTTTGTGGGTGAGCTTTTATTGCTCAGGAATGGCGCCAGATGGACAGTCCTGAGGAGCAAAGTCCTCACGCTATCTGCAGATCATGGCACAAGCAGGGGGCACATTCAGTTCTCCCTCTTCTGTCTTCCTCCGCCACCAGCCTGACAATTCAGGAGGAGAAGGGCACCCCAGAGAAACCAACATCAGGTCACCTGTTGAGGTGACAGATTTGAGACACATTTGTGCACCTCTATGGGGCCTTTCCCAGAGGCTGCCTGGGATTTGGCTGTTTACAGCCTCTTGAAGTATTCTTCCTGGAAGTTGGGGCAATTTTCAAAGCAGTTGCTGTCTGTTGCATGAATCCACACTGAACAGGCTTTATCATATTTTTCTCTCTAGCACCTGGAGCTGTAATGTACCTTTTTGTATTGGCTTTATCCCCTCAGAGAAGGGACACAATTTCCAATAGGAATTGAACTGCTAATGTCCATCCTTGTGTCAATAACAGAACATTCTCACAGAACCAAATAACATGTTGTGCCTGGTGGTTCCTTACTGCAAGTCCCTGCCCTTTGTTTTCATCTCATTTGGAGCACTGCTTATCACTTTCCACCTTAAAATCTGTCTGACTTCTTGCTTTCCTGAAAAACTGAGTCCAGGGTGGGCTGAAAAAGCCACCAACCCTGTCAGCTCTCTGGAGATGTGCTCATCTACCTGGCTGACACTGTTTTCCAGAAAGCCTTTGGAGGATCTGGAGCTTCTGCTAAGATGGCTTAGACTTACAGTGGAAACGCTGGCAAACCCTTAATATGCCAGTATTGACAACTTCCCACCCTAGGGTGGTGTTCTGCTGTGGCAACTTCTTCGCCAGGGAAGGACCACTCAAAGTACAGCGCTGCTTCTCGGGCTTTGCTTATGTTCTGCACACTCAAAAAGGAAAGCAAAAAGCAAATCTGGGAGTCTCATAAAAACATCTGATTTTCCTCCTTGTAGCAGTGAGTGCTGATCTGACCTCACACTGCATTCTTAGGGGCTGCAGGAGTTTAAGGGTTCAGACTCACCTGGTCTCCAAGAACACATTTTGCCCCCTGAAACAGAAAAAATCCTGTGCCACAAAAATGGGCAGCTGCTTTTTGATTGTGCACTTGTCGCATTTTTTCTTGTGTGAGACATGACATGCTCTGTCAAGCCACCGTATTCAAACTTCCCCTAATATATTTCATTTTTATTAGCGACAGAGGACAGGTGATTTGAATCTTAATCCTAGGGGGTGATGTGTGTGTGAGGTGTAGAACACCTAGGCGTGCGCTGCGGTGCAGCTATTGCAACCAGCTCACATGCTTTGCATATCAATCTCGAGGCTTTTGCTGTGCCCAGCTTTTCTAGGGGCATTTGGTGGAAATTAAAATATGAGGGGTGCAGGCCACTTTACACTATTGTATTTCCCTCTCCTATTGTTAAGTTTTTGGTTCCTCTTTTCCCTTACTGCGTATTTATGCTCCTGCTGAGTTCCAAGGGAGCAGAAAAGCTGCTCCTCATATTATTATTAAGTGATGCTTTTGACGAGTCAGGCTTTCAGAGAGAAGAAAGCATCAAGCAGGCAGGTGAAGACAATTTCTGCATTGCAGAGTTACTGTCTTACATGTGCTCGTCCTGTGGGATGGAACTTAACAATTTGCAGCTCTCCTGTCCTCTTGCTCCTTGCAAAACTCACTCCAAGCCAAGATCTTCCAGTTTGCCTCCATTTGGTTTGAGTGGCTCTCTCCCCTCCAATCCACAGGCAGTGGGAGCAGTGCTTGGGGCAGGATAGCTGAGCTGCTGTTAGGCAAGAAACGGGACAAACAGGTTAAAAAAAGTCTGCGCTCCCAGGTGGATAAAGCTGAAGGAGAGCAATGAAATCACCCTGGCTAAGCAGAAAACAAAAAGGTGTTATTTTGTCCTTTCTGTTGTAGCGTTTGTGCGGAGCAGCAGCTGCCAGCACGGATGGTTTCCCTAAGTGCTCACAGGGAGTCCTGCTCCCGGCAGAGACCAGGGCAGGCACTGCCCTGCTGCGGGGCCTTTCTCCTGGGACAGACAGAGGCCTCCCGTGCTCTGAGCCGAGTTCATGGCCTTGCCCCCACAGCTCTGGGGAAGGTCACTGTGTTTGCAGGCGCTGGAGGAATGTGCTTTTGGCGCTGGCAAAGCTCGACACCAGAGGAAGCAGTCCCAAGTGCTTCCTCGGGTTTTCCCTGCAAAAAGGGGGCTGGGGGCGGGGAGAAGACAAAGAGGAATTTCTCTTGTGATGGACACGAGTGATGCAAAGCTCTACATGCAAGCTGGGTAACATAAATCCTTCCCTCTTCCCCTCCCACACAGGGAACCAGAACAAGTTGTGTACGCTGCTTTACCTGTATTTTGATGTCTCAAGGCACGCATAGACCTCAGGCTAGCTCTGTATCAGGGACAGCTTCCATGCGAGCATTGGTATCAAACTTTTAATCCCTGAAATTAAAGAGGCCATCTTAACTAAGAGGGGGAAAAAAATACCTTGGGACATTTGCAGAGAGTTAAAAGAAACAGCATGTAACAGTGTGGACAAAGTCCTGACCTGAAGCGTGATGAACTGCACCAACGCCTTTGGTACAGCTACAAGTTTATAGTGTTCTCGAGTGTTGTTTATGTTACTATAAAAAAAGGTGAGAAAATATATTCAGTTACTTTCTGTTTCTCCCCATTGAGCAGATGGCAATTCATAGCTCAAACTGTTTTTTAAGCCATTTCACATTTTACTAATAAGTACAATATGCTTTTCAACAACAAGCCGTGCTCAGGCACTCCTGTAGAGGTTATGTGGTTGCTCAGGTAGCTCAGAAATCAGAGGCTTTAAGAATCCTGTTGCATTGTAGTGGCAAAGATTTTCCAGTCATGTCTCACGTGGTGGAAAATGCAAGCTGAAACCTCTCCCACTTCTTGTTTCAAATTATTTCTAATTTTGCAGACCACAAATAATAGTGTGCTTACCTGAACCGCCTCAGTCTGAGATTGTTTCTACCAACAATGTTCTTGGTAGAACAAACCACACTTTTAAAGGAGCTGAATATTGTTTGCATTTTAAGTGTATAATAAGAGGTGGAGATGGCCATTGGGAAAAGCGAGAAAACATTGAGCAGTTCTGTTCCAGGAAGTTTTGGTGCTTTAGAATGAAAGCTGTTAATATTGCACACATTGGAAAATTCTCACCATTACATCCATGGTCTTCTCAAAACCCGTTAAATTATATGAGTGCAGAAATAGGGAAGAGTGGGTTTTATTATTAATTGACACTCATTTTTAGCTGGCATGTGGTGGCAGGTCCTCCAAACAAACCCGAGGCACAGATTACAGCTGAAAGTTTTGGAAATGTTCTAAATCTTTGTAATATTGCAGAGAGGAAGTGTAATATTAAACTGACAAATTGAATATATCTATTTTTTCTCAATGTAATTCACAGTTTCTTCCTATTATTTTTTACTACCCATGGAGATAAAGCAAAACAAATTCCTCAAAACAGAGAGGAATATATTTCCAGATACCTTTTCCTATTGAGTAATATATCTCTCTCATACATATGTACTGTCAAATATCTGTCCATTCCTTTTCCACACCGCGTCTCCAGCCAGAAGTGTTGGCTATGCAAATATTGCAGAACCGACTCTTAACATATGTGCTGTGTGCCTGGCTACAGCTACACGGGAAACTCTAGGTAATAATTAGAGTCTGCATATATTATCTTGCAATTATAATTTTACATAATCGGTTATGTAATCTCGAGGATGGCATGCGGTGAGAAACTGTGGTTACGTCAGAATTCTTCGGAAGAAAAAATAAAATTATCGATTGTAAGTGCACGTCCTAGCGAGGAAGGAGCGCAGAGGGATGGTGCAGCACGGAGTCTCTCGGCGGTGAAAGCCACACAGGCTCTCGCCACGGGGGAACTCGCCCCCCAGGAGCGAGCGGGGGCAGCCCGGCGGCTCCGGGGGAGCGGGGAAGGGGACAAGAAAACGGAGCAGAAGTGGGAAGGCGACAAAGTGGCGGGCGCTGATTTATTGCGGGAGCCTATGCTCGTTCCCAGCTACTGAAACGCTCCCGGAGAGGAGCGGGATGAGGAGCGGGGGCCGCGGGCTCGGGTCTGCTGCGAGCCGCGGATCGGGCCGAGCCCGTCCGCTCCTTTCCTCGGGGGCTACGACAGCCGCAGCCAATAGCCCCTGCCCGAGCCGCTGCCACCGCCCGAAAGGGCCGGGGGTGTGCGGGGGAAGCCCCCGAAAAGAAAATAAAATAACCCAGGCACGCGGGGAGAACAACGGAGTGATAAATAAGCCACGAAGTGAATCAGACGAAATCGCCAGGCGTTCGCTCCCGATAAACAGCAAGCTTTATAATATCCAGGTGTTGAGGAAAGCTGTTGTCTTACAGTTTATAAATCCCTGCTGGTGGGAGGGAGGGTGAGAATCTTTGGAGGTGAATGAAATACCAAATCACGAGGCTGTATGTAGATTTATGATTGCATAAGAGGCTCAATCATTTCCATATATTGAAATGTGCTGTCCTTTCCACGACTGCCCAGCCCTTGGAGGGAGAGAGACGCTTGATTCCGCCTTGATCAATGCTGACTGTGAAGCAAGGAGGAGGAGAAGGGGGGGACCAGGCTGGCACCAGATGGAGCAGGGTCTAGGGAAAGGTCAAGGTTAGCTCAGGCTGCTATTGAATCGGTTGCAGCCTCACAGATAGATCTCTGCCTCCGAGGCACCCACTGGGGCTTCTCAGAATCAAATCTAATAGAAAAGGCAGTCACAGAATGAAATCGCTTCATCTGAATGCTAAAATTGTTATTAGGCTACATTAGAGAGATACCGGGCACATGATTACTAAAAAAGGAAGCATGCCTAGCAGTTTGCGACTAAAATAAAAGCTGTGAATATGTTGATACCATCGGCGATGTGCAAAGATAATAGATAACAGGAGAGAGGGGCAGGGAGAGACGTGCGTGTGTAACGAACAGATTAACATATTGATGCGGATGTATGTATCCGTATAAAATTATCCGTGTGTGTTGCCGTGGCTGCGCTGGGGCGTGTTTGTACGCGCGCAGAGAGGCACGCTTGGATTCCTGTGTGTCCTGCAGTGGCTATGGTCCTCAGCACTCCCAGGACATTTGTTAATTGATTTGGACCACAGTTATGGGCCGAGAAGCGAGAGCCCACTCAGAGGAGAGGTTTGGTGGTGGCTCCTTGCAGGACCCGACCTGCAGCCACCCTCAGCTCGTGTTGCGAGGGTTGCTGTCACTTTGATTTTTGATTTTAAGTCCTCCTGGAGGCACAGGGCTCAGACATTGTTCAAGACCACTCATTTTCTGGCTCATCTCAGCAAAACTCCAAGGAAATGTCATTAGGTCCACACACATGTGCAGACACCCCACATCCCAGACACAGGAGCGTGACGTGAGCGCACACGTACGTGTTTGGAGCAGCGGTGCTGTCAGCTGGCTCACAGCGATCAAAGTGAGGCTCTTCCCAGTTACCAGCTCCTCCACGTTACCAATTCCTTAACCTACAACACAGCCATATCTTAAAGAAGGATTTAGTCTTGTAAAATAAATGCTGGCTACACTAGATTAAACATGATAACTGCACTCTAAGGGTTAATAAATTTAGAATTAACAGATCATCCCAGCTTGATACAGCTACTATAGATGATTTAATATGCAGCCTAAGCAGGTTGACAGTCAGCTCACAGATGCAGATAAGATCAAACAGTCTCTTGATTCAATAGATTGAATGGTTGTACTGAGTGTCTGGAAGGTGAGTGACAGTACGTATATGGCAGGGGTTCTGGTAAAGAAGGGCTTCGATTCCCCACTGCTGTGCACTGCACTGGTTTTCCTTTTCTAGCAGTCAACCTTTTACAGCAATCAAACCTGGAGTTAACATGGAAAAAAAATGTCTCAAATGTAGTTCAGGAGAGTTATTTGAAGTTTTCAGTAATGAAAAGCTCCACGCTTTAATAGTAATCACCATTACTATCGCTAGTCTGCACATTAGATTCTTTTCCATGGACAAGGCCATCGCCACCCACTCCATCCCACAGGGAGTCTCAGCTGTCCACAGGCTCTGTCTGTCTGTCCACACCAGTCCCCTTCCCTGGCAGACCTAAATCCACAGGAAGGAGCTATTTTGGAGGCCGAACAAGGACACCTTGCCCCAGACAGCTCCTGGGACTTTAGTGAGTGCAGCCTTATCCTAATGTGATTCACTGTCCAGAGTCTTTGGCTGCAGGAAACCTCAATGGATGCAGAGTGACAAAGACAATGCCTCCAGAATGGATCTTCTTTCTCAGCTCTTTTGCTTTTCTGGCTTAAAAGTTAATGTCTGTAGTAACTCTTCTGTGGTTTATATTTTCCTTTTTTGCTCTCCTGTCCTATTTAAATGGGAATGTAAAACAGTCCTCATGGAGGCTGGTGAGTAATGGGATGACAGAGTGGTCTCTAACAATTTTATTATTTGATCAAGAGTAAAAGCTCCACCTGAACCATTAGACTTTACAATGTGAATATGTTTCCAGGCAATTTTAAAAATGCATATTATGCATTCAATAGACCGTCACAGGTCTGAATTGTGTCTTATTGTATTGTATGGGGCCACCACCATACTGATAGGGATATTTGTGCTAAAGTTACTGCACATCTGAATGCTTATAAATTAGCTGTATGGTTTACTTTGGTGAGGTTTTAAAAATTCTCCCATGGTTTTGATGAATGCCTTGCAGAAGGTTGGTGTGATGAGCAGTGCTGCTTTGAATCTGCCAGCAAGAGCAAATCCAGAACCCATGTGAGATCTCTGTTTCTTTGTGATTTTAAAAAATGGGCTCATGTACTTTTGCTAATGCTTACCTGTGAATTATAGTTTCATTTTGATTTAGAAATCAGTGGCTCCTTTTCCATCCCTCAAATGCTGAGTTAGAAAATAGAGGGCCTGGGTGTGTGCTTCGGATACAGATCCACACCGGAGCGTCCACAGATTTTCCTGGCAGCGATGCCACTCAGGGATGA
Source organism: Melanocharis versteri (assembly GCA_013397845.1). Lineage (NCBI taxonomy): Eukaryota > Metazoa > Chordata > Aves > Passeriformes > Melanocharitidae > Melanocharis > Melanocharis versteri. The sequence goes on along the minus strand of VZTG01005797.1, from coordinate 8,851 downwards.
GCCAGTCTTTTTCCTACTCCATGCCTAGGAGCACCTCTCAGGTGAGCTGATGGAGGCACGAAAATCTTCATCTTGTAATTCGAGAGAGGCGACATCGAACTTCCAGCACGTCTCAGGGCGAAGGAAGAGCGCTCAGATATGCCTTGCAAAAGAAATGCCCAGGCAGAAGAGCCCACGAACATGCTGAAGAAGGCCGTGTGAGGCAGCGTGAAGGCCGGGAGGACTCGGGGAAGCCGTGCGGCTCGGAGGAGCGCTGTCCTCGCCGCCGAGCCCCGCTCCGGGGGCGCCGCGGGGCCGGGGGGACTCAGGCGCGGAGGGGCCGCCGGGCGCCCCGGATGCCCCCGCGGCGGCGGTGCTGCTTCCCAAGGCGGAACCAGCGAAACCAGTTATCTGGCAGCAATTTGCATATTGATGGTGCCTCCTGCCGTTCTCCCTGATTGCTTTACAGGAAGGAAAGGTAACAGGAAAATACAGAACCCCCTCTCAAAAATGGCAAAGAGGCTTCTACGTGCACGGGCGCTCTGATGGAAGAGTAAAGCCTGGTAAAGCCCATGGCAGGGAATTTGTTTGCCAAACTGATTTTTGTCTTAGGATTTGAAAGCAGTTGTATGGTTGTTTGTTTGGTTTGGTTTGGTTTTTGTTTGGTTTTTTTTTTTTCTTAAGTTCTGAGGCTGAAAATGTGAGGCCCGTGCTTCCATGCTAGAGACTAGCACCGATCACTTCAGGGAAAAATAATTAGCCTCGTCATATTCACTGCATGGAGGAGGCAATCTTTGGAGATTGGGAAAGGCATTGAATAGACACTTTAAAAAGTACAGTGTCATGGTACAGATACTTTTTAGTCTCACTCATAAGCAATGTACAGATGTGCAGTATGGCATTGAATATAAGAGCTAATAGAGAATACTTTCACTTTTATTGCCTGTGAGTACAATGGCTGCCTAAGACACACCTACTGTGAGGCACTTTTGGCCTTCTGTCCTAACGGCCACGACTGTGTCCTTGTACATCCCTAAGTGTTCAGTGATCACATTGCTCCAGCCACATCTAGACCAAACTTCTCCCTGCTGCCTGTGGGGGATAGCACGCCCAGACTGGTGCTCTGCTATGGCCTGGATTTACCCTGTCGATATCTATAGCACCCAAACGTCTGAGGGAGGTGTGTGTCAGCACAGATAGTCCATGGAGCTCTCTCTCTCTCTCTCCATGTGTTTACATCTATTTCTCTCTCTCCAGGCTCTCAGATGCTGTGAAACGAAATACGATAGGGCAAATTACAGTCTAAATTGTGAATACATTAATTTCAGTATGGTAATATCAAACATTGTACTTATTTCTGATTTCTGTATTTAATTTCCCTTGCTTTTTTAAATGCTGGGGAATAGTTGCTCAGTGAACAATAGCGTTAGTACAATAATTCCCCCCAACCCCAGCAATCATACTTAATGCACATCAGCTTTCTATATAATATCATACAATATACTTGCATGTTATTTTAATTGAGTGAAATCTTATTCATACTGGTGGGAGAAGGCATTCTTTTCACTGCAGCCAGGATTCATACTGCACTGACAGAATTCTGTGTGCTGACAATAACAAATGGTGGCAAAACTATCCAAACTGCTCAAAGACGTGGGCTCTCATCACAGGTTATTCACCACCACTCCTGCTCCCCCTCAGCGCTGCGTCTTTCTGTGCAGCTTTGGGCTATATAATAATAATTTATTCTTCTGACTACAGAGAGTTGCCTTAAAATATTATTGTAAGCATTTTAACAATTAAGCTGAAATTTTGTGTAGAATAAATATGGTAAAGGAGAAAACCAACAGTAAAGCTGTCCCTATTTTCACGCACAGAGGAAGGACTCTGCTCTCTCAACTATTAATTATTTTTCATCTAGATCCTCACACAAACTATGTCATGTTCTGCAAAGCAGGCGCATTTCTTCTTGGCTGAAGCTGAAAGCTAAACCTAAATGTCACCTGAAATAGTAATATAAAATGAATATAGAGAATGATGATTGTGGATGTTGAATTTTAGTTCAATGCATTCTAAGTGACTAAAAGTTGAAGCTCTAAAAAGCAATGTGAGTTATTTACAGAAGATGTTAAGGCACCAATCTACCAGCATGCTTGAGTACATGCTTACTTTAAGCATGTAAGTACAGCTGATGTGCCCAAAGATAAATATGTGCTTAAGAATTTTGCTGTACCCAAGGCCAAGTAGATTCCTCTGGAAGGGATTATATCAAGCAGAGTTAGAGGAAAATCCTTTTTTATTGCACTGTCCTTTCTACTGTTCCTCACACCAAGCGTGCTAGGAAGGAGGGACTGTGTCCAGCAGCAGATAAGTAAACAACTAAATCTTTCTTCATCTTGTGTAGCAAAAGTAATTTCTCAATGGAAATAATTTCTTTTTGATTGCTGATGTTGGGTTTCTCAGATTAGCAAGTTATTTTTGTAATTCTACTTTTTAAAATTGATTTGAGGTATAGCTGGATTTATTTTTCAAGACAAAATGTTTGCCTTTCCCTGCCTGCCACATCCGGAGTAGGGCTTTACAGATTTCCTAATTGGGAGAGTTTGATCCCCTTGGATCTAATCTTGTACAGAAGTGCACTTATCAGCTCAAGTCAGAACAGGAATTTAAAAAGCTGTTTGTGTCAATGACCTGTCTTGCTACTGCTCATAGGCTTGGACACAGAGACCTGCTTATATGCCACTTATATGCTTATATCCCACTGCTTGGGATCTCAGCAGTGACTCAAGAGGACCAACTTGTGCCATCTGGGGTTCCTGTGAGGCAAGACAGATTGGGGGATCTGGATGTGTGGAACATCTTGCCGAGGAGCACCTGGCTTCTCACAGTGCTTTGTTTTGGAATGGCTCGCACACGACACAACCCTGCAGTGAGAGAGCCTCAGGCTGCAGCCTGGCTTGGTCAAAACTCTTCTGAAACAGATGGAGATGCTGCTCCCGAGTTCCGGTGTCCCTGCTCCGTAACTGTGTGGGGAGGTGGGCATAGAAACTGGGAGAAACTGTGCTCTCTGTGAGAGCAATCCATTCACAGCTTGTGGCTCATCTTTCTGGCCCTGGGCTGGGCTTTGTTTGCTGTAGGGTCAAGGAAAATCTCGAGTCTGCATCTAAACTAAACGTGCACTCTTTGTCTTAGTGTGATTTTAAGTGATGAAAACTACCTTTTGGAAGTTTAAAGCTAGAGAAAGGTAGGGAGCATTTATCAGCAAAATCCTTTGTAACACAAAGCAATATCTAAACTCAGGCTCATTATTCAAAGCTGAATGGCTCATCCCTTTCTAAATGATGCCAGCACACAGGTAGGACCCATTTCCACACATTTCTGGGGGAAGATAAAGCCCAGGAAGATTAAAAGATTCCGAGAAACTGTTAGCAAAGATATTTATTTACATTCTCTTTATCTTACACATTTAGGACCCTCTTTGGAGATAACTAAAGTGTCATTTCTTGTTCCTGGCCTCTTCTCAGGGTATAAGAACACGCAGGTGGGTCAGGGTGGCAGGTGTGCCCCGTGAAATCCTTGGGGTAGCTGTAGCTTTACCTTGGGTATCTATACATATTCCATTGAGTCTGGAGCTTCAGAAGAGCTAGAAGTACCAAATTCATACCGTAGATGTCAGTAAAAGAAAAAAACATTAAAACCCATTAAAAATAATTTTATAAATGTCTGTGAATCAAGCAATGGGTTAGCCAATTATTCATAAGATAATTCCCTATATGGACTGATAGTTGGAGTCCCAAGTTTCAGCTCAATCAAATTTACACAGCCCAAGTTATAACCTCTTCAAGATGGGGATTGTAACAGGAGCACTGACAGACCATAACTACTGTGCCTCTTTAGTAACAAAAGCTCAGCTACCTCACTCGTGCCGTGGCTGCTGGTGATGCAATAATTAAGACTGTATAGATTTGCATTATAGGTCAGGTTCTGGGAAGTTTTAAATGCACATAGTTTAAATCATGTTGGCTTGAAATGTAGCATAGAAACGCTCAGGGGCAGGTTACGTGTTTACTTATAAAAAGATATATAAATATTAAACATACAATATGACAAATAACTAAGTAAGTAGTGCAAACTAAACCTAGTTTGGCTGAAATCAAACATTTGATTAAAAACGAGATTTTTAGTAATGCCTTCCTCTGCCTGCCCACACACAAGCAAAACTCTTTGTGTGCTTCAAGGGAGGGTTTTTGCCATTTCGAAGTCTGTTCTCTGAGCACTTTGTCCCATTTATTTTATTGTCATCCCCAGAAAGCTCAGTCAGGGTTCAGGGCTCCATCGTGCTAAGGTGCTGTGCAAGCAGAGGCAGGCTGAAATCCCAGACCTTGCTGAAACCCATGGAAAAAAGTCTCCCCAAGTTCAGGGTTTTATTCCAGGTCCTGCCTAGGGCGAGCTGATAACGAAATCTTTCTGTCACCTGGTGCTCAGATGTCTGTGATCCTGCACGGACTCACTGCTGTGTGTGCTGTGCTTGCTAGTAAGAGCTTGCAAAATCAGAGTTTATTTTGAGCCTTTATTAAAAAGGGGGGGGGGAAAAGAAAAAGGAGGAAAGGCAAAGCAGCACTCCCAAGTTTCTCCTGCGGGAATACTAATGCATGTACTATTTCTAGAACGTGCAAGTCCTCTGCTCATTCACAGAGTCAGCCTGGTGTGATAAGTGTTCCACCCACATTGCCTCCGCCCGATTGAGACCATCAAGACAGTGTCGGAAAGCACCCTGTGAGATCTGCCGTTATATAATGCAGCCCAGCTCCGGGGTACTGGCAGAGTTTTGGAATTTGTGTTTGGTCCTAATGTTCTGTAATGTTGGTGAGATTCCTGCTCTGAGTGAGTGACAGTTGGAGCTTCGAAGCAGGAACATTTGCCCATCAAAGTTGCTGAACTCACCCACTGCCAAGTCTGTCACTAAATTAGCAGATAGGCAGGGACAGCAGTACGTGGCATGAACTGTGTCATGCTCCTTTGCACCTTCGGGTCCCAGTCCTGGGTGCCTGCCTGTGAGACAGAGGAAGGCCACACTTCCCAAGGTTAGTTTTATGTCCCTGTCTACCTCCAAGTATCTCAGGTGCTTGAATGGAGGGAGGACCACGCTGTTTCTCAGGCAGAGAGCTGAGGTATGAGGAAAGGGACAGATACATTTTGGCAGATTTAAATCTTAGACTAAATTTTACAGCATGAACGTTCTCACCTGGTGTAGTGGGTTGAGCTAACACCTGGGCACTCCATCCTGCTGCTGCAGGTTACTGCCATTGCTGTGGGACAGGCATGGGTGCCCACCTCTGCTCTCAGCTGCTCCAGGGCATGAGCTGGTGTCTCAGGGCTCTGGTTCACATGGGACAGGCTGAGGTGGGATGGACACTCAGCTAATGAGACAGGCACTTCTCTAAGGTTAGCTTCCCCCTTGGAGGCAGCCTGAACCCCACCATGGTTCTGATTTCAGCGTGTACCTCAGAATTTCCTGAGATGTAGGGCCACATTTCCTGCAGCTGACTTTGCTCTGGGGCTAGGAGTCCGTAGCCAAAGAGCAGCTGATAACATGGCCAGGGTGACAGCAGCTCCAAATGCTGCCGCAGGACTGCAAGGCATCCCCTGCAGCTTGGGCAGAGAATGGTTGTGGAGGAGCAGGGGGTGACACGAGTTTGTGTGAATCCACAGAACATGATCTTCTGTGCTGGCCTGGGGTTTGTTTTCACCTGCCCTTCCAACCTCCCAGGGTTTCTAGGTGTTTCTAGCAGTCAGCATTAGGGCATTTCTCACCGTGTTCACTTGCACTGGGTTTGTCAGTACAACCGAGCACGGGCACCAGCGCGCAGGAGATGCTCGCTGTGTCACGGAGGTGCTGCGAGGGTGGACGCAGAGGTGCTGGAGAGGCAGCTTGTGGGGTTCAGCGGGGCAGTGATGGGGTGGGTCCCCCTTGCTCCACAGCCCTCCCGGGGTGCTCTCAGCCCCAGCCGTGCCCTCTGGCCCCGCCTTGGCGGCCGGTGCCGGGGCCAGCTCGGAGGCAGCTCAGCCCTCTGGCCCCGGACGCGCCGGAGCTGACCCTGCTGCCACCATCAGGCTCTCCGGCAGCGCCGGGGGCCATCCGACCCCCTTTCCGCGGGGTGTCCGAGCCCAGCACACTGGCGGGGGGAGCCAGCGGGGGTGCCGCGGCTCTGGGGGGGCTCAGCCCGCTCCTGCGGTCGGGGGCGGCCCCGCATCCCTCTCTACAGCGAGGGCAGCGCCCGGCGCTGGGCTGAGGCTGTAGCAAACTTCCTCGCAAGAGCTGTTTGTTGACCACATTCACGTTCAGAGCCCTGAAGCTAAAAGCACTTTACACCATAAAATAAAAGCACTGTCTTTTTTTCTAAAAGGTTACGTCTGGAGGCCACGCTGCTCATACTTCATACAGAAAACTACTGAAAGGGCTATGAAATCCTCTATGATTTACACTCCCTCTCAGTGCATTAGGATATAGATCTACTCGACTCTAAAAATACTGTGGAGTTTCTAACCGACGTGAATATATGTGCATTATTTCAGAAAGTCTGTTAGAAAACTTGTCAACACATTATAAAGCATAAACCAGGACTTTGCCATTAAATACAGAGATCAGAGACAAAATGTATACGGCAGGAAGTACCGAGAAAAGTCCCTCCATGCAAAAAAAAAGGCTATTAGCTAAAAGTTTACACACAATATACACCAAAAGGTTTAGAGCGAGACCGTGGACCGCAATTACAAGGCATAAATGGAATCAGTAGGGGCTTTACAGTCCCCAGCGCAGTTAACAGGGCTGCCAGAAAATAATTTTAATATTGTCATAATTTATTACCCACCAAAAGCCACATCAAAGATTGTAAATACAGTCACTTTGTGTCCACGACTGCTCGTTAAACAGCCTCGTTCCCTTCCCCTAAAAATACAATGAAATAAAAACCCACCTGCATTATTAATCTGCGGTCATGCCGTGTTAAAAATGTCTTCTCACTCCTTTTCTTTCTTGAGGTTTGTTATCTCCCTCCAATCACATGACAATGCGAAGCGTTGGGGAGGGGGGGTACAGGAACGAGGGGGAGCCCAGCACTATTGCGATCAAATGCTAACATTAATAATTATCCAGCCAGGATGAAATATTATTTTTAAGGCAGCGAGTTTCCATTTAATTCGAGGCATTTTTACGGTGTTGGAATTAAGGGCATGCTGATGGTAAGAACATCCTCGCTGCCATTCATGAAAGCATCTGTAAAATTAGCTCCTGACTGTAGGTTTTGAGATGCGGTCTGGGAAGTTACCTCTGGAATCTCAAACACGGCACGATAATGAAACAGATTTAGTTGTCACCAAGTGCTTAATTTGCTATGATTTTTAAAAAAGAAAATCAATGAAACGATGCCTGTGATTGGGAATAAGCACAGGTAGGTGTTCTGATGCAGGTTGGCTTTAGAGAGCGTAATGAATTGTAATTCAGAGGAGTGTTAACTGCGAACCGCAGAACCTTTCAGGGGTAATAAAGTCATTACTTTTTACATTGCAGCCACCTTCAAAAGCTTTATATGTGCCACTAGATATAAATCAAGCCCCATATATATATCTACATATCCGGTTCAGACACGCACGCCCGTGTTTCGCGCAGGGACATGTGCACGCCTGGCACAGCCAGCCCTGCGAGCGGCGTGAGCCCAGGAGCCGCCGCTGTTGTCACCCGCGGCTGGGGTCCCCCCGCCACGTCCCGCATCTGCTCCCGCACCCTGCCCCGGCAGCCGCGGGGCGCATCCCCGTGCCTATGGATAAAGGAGGGGAG
>VZTG01005796.1:0-27878 GCA_013397845.1 Melanocharis versteri | reverse complement strand
CCACCCTAAGATCTTTAGTGGCTATTTAGCTTGGCCATCCCATCGCATCAGTATAGCCATCACACGTTTTTCTTTATCCAACACAGCCATGGACAATGGTAAAGTAGGAGACCAATGATCTGCAAAGGAATTACCCAATTTTGTAGCAATATGAGTCAGAGCCTTCTGTTGTTTTTCAGTCAGCTTGCACAGTAAATTGGCCTGATTTCCCCTTTTCAATAATGGCATTAGGGGCTCAAGATCTTAATTAGTTATGCCACAGGTATTACAAATCCACTGTATGTCCCCAATTAATTTTTGAGCATTTGTCAAAGTCCGAATTTCTGTGCAAATTGTTAATTTCTGAGGCCGAATTCGGGCTTCAGTGATAAGCATTCCCAAATATCTCCATGGGGCCTGCTGTTGGACTTTTTCAGGAGCAATTTGAAGGCCTGCCTCTTGCAATTGCTGCTGTAGGGCAGGTAGCAGGTTTGCAACATCTAGATGTTCTCCTGCTATCAGAATATCATCCATGCAATGATAGATAAGATACTGCGGGTACCATTTTCTCAATGGAGGTAGAGTCCAGGCAACATACAGTTAGCACATCATGGGAAAATTACGCATTCCTTGTGGCAACACAACCCATTGATACCTCTTTGCTGGCTCTGCTTTGTTAATGGATGGCACTGAGAAGGCAAACTTTTTACTATCATCCTCCTGCAGAGGAATTGTAAAAAAGCAATCTTTCAAGTCGATGGCTAACAGTTGCCAATCGATGGGTAACATTGATGGAGAAGGTAGGCCAGGCTGCAGGGATCCCATTTCCTGCATTACAGAATTAATAGCTTGAAGGTCATGCAATAATCTCCATTTCCCTGATTTCTTAGGGATTGTAAAAATAGCCATGCTCCAGGGACTTGTAGAAGGAATGATATGTCCCCTTTTCAACTGATCCTCAACCAATTCTTCAACATGGGCAAGCTTTTCTTTAGACACTGGCCATTGATCAATCCATATTGGTGTTTCTGTTAACCATTTTAATTTTAGGATTGGCCACCCTTCAATGGCCCAACAGCCAGATTGTTGTGTTCATCATGTAGGGCTTCACCTGGGCACAAACATGTTCTTCTCCTTCAACCCACACTGTTAAGAGGGCTTTACTAATTCGAGTCATTCGCACGCCCCCCACCCCCATAACTGGTGTTTCCAGGGTGCTCAGAGGCCATGCCGCAGGCCATGCAAATGAGGGAACAATGGTGACATCTGCCCCTGTGTCCAGCAATGTGGCTGTTGTTGACAGGGTTCCTCCTTCGGGGTGCTGAAAAGTAATGGGTTTAATTGGTTTATCTGTTGACAATGACAAGGTAAACATTACCTCAGGAGTTCCCGGCAACCCAAAACCTCCATCCCCCCTTTGCATGATCCCTTGTCTAGGGACCTGGGCTTTAAATGGAATTAATTGTGCCAATCGGGTGCCTTTAGGAATATGGATAGGTTGTCTCAATGTTTGTACCATTATCCCAATATTGCTCAAGTAATCTGCGTCAATTAGTCCAGGCAAGACAAAAATGCCTTGCTTTGATGTGGATGATCTCCCTATCAGCAGGGCACTAAGTCCATACCCTAAAGGCCTGTTCACTGTGGATGGAATGACCTGCACATCAGTGTTTTGCAGGGTTATTTCTATTGCTGTTGCCAAGTCCACTCCAGCACTTCCTGCTGTTGCTGAGTTGAGGACATCCAGGCAGCCACCTGGCTGTGGGGGAGCATTTGTGTACGTCTTTCCCAGCCCGCTTGCCATAGCAGTCTCTGAGTAGGTTTTAGAAAGACTTCTGCCAGCTTTCTACAATCAAATGGAGTCATCAAGCCACTAGTAAAAATAGGATCCAACAAGGTTTGAACGTATGTGTTGGTAAGACCGTACTGCATAACGGCTCTTAGCCCTTCTCGGACAAGCTTCTAATCCAGCCCCACCCACTGATGTTGGTTTAGGTTACCGGGGGCAGTAACTACTGGGAACACTTGTGGAATAAACTCACCTTCAATCACAGCCTCTCGTATAATTCCTTGCCACCGCTGAACGCGGTCGTCAGGCCCCGAGCAGCTCGGGGAGCCGTGACTAGGACTTCCCTTTCTCCTCTCTGGGCTTCGAGCCGGGGAATCGGTCAATCTTCGCATTCTCCGGTTCCGATCTATCTTTAGTCCCAGCAGGAATTCCCCCTCTTTCCCTTCTCACTCCAGCTTTCTTCCCCCCATCTCTGTTCGGCAAGCTGTTTCCTCAGCAGGAGTCACAGGGCGGCCGGACCCCCAATCGGGGCCTCCCCTCCTGGGGAGCCGGGCTGCGTGATCCTCGCTGCCCACCCAGTCTGGCAGCTCAGCACCGTGACACACAGATTTAGCAGTTGATTCAAGAGTCTTTCTCCCTGCTGCCAGCAGCAGCAGTTTCCTTTTTCCTTTCTCTTTCTCTTGCCCCCTATGCCTTTCCTCTTCAAAGCGCACGAACACTCTGCCTTTGGGTACCCATCATTTGCATTTAAATCCTCACTCTGGCTCAGCCATGGTGAATGAGACGGTGAGGGGGGTAGCAGGGGATATACGCGCCCTCCTAATGCTCTTGTTAACTCTTCAGGGGATACCACGGGACACTTCGCAGACAACTCGGGCGGCTGCGGAGAGGGTAACTCATCTACCTCCACTTTCTCTGGGTCTGGTGTGGTTTGCCGCACCCTTACCTCTGTCTCTCGGGGTGCGGAGGGTAAGGACGGTATAACTGGGTCCACTCCCCCAAAGAATTCCCATGCGGATGCTGGAAAGACAGCCGTGGGACCGCCCGGCTTCGGGCGGGCTGCCGCCTGTGCCTCAGCTGTTTTTTCCGCCTCTATTTGCCTTAACGCTGTTATTATCACCTTCCAAAGCATACTGAGTCCCTTAGTCCCTTTTAATCCATCGCTTATAGTGTCCCAGAGAGTAATTCCCAGCCTTTCCCACTCCAGAGTGCAGAGAACACTTTCGTGGGTGGCAAAAAATCCTCTCTCCCGACCCCATCTTAGCAGTTTTTTCAAGACCTCCAGGTCATACTTAGTATCTCTCACGAAGAGAATATGCTGGAGGACACTAAAAGCAGCCTGTTCTTCTTTTGACAGCCCCTTTCCCATCCTCCAGCACCCCTCTTAGGGTGTTCCCGCTGCAGCGTACGCTTTCCGGAGTTCTCTTCCCAGGAGCTTTCTTCAGCCCTCGAACTCCAACGGAGCCGTCCTCTGACTGACTCCCCTCGCCACGGTCCAGCCGCAGCGAGCTCCAACCAGGGCCTCCCACCTTTTCATCCACAGGACCCCCTTCAGGATCTAAAGGGATCTGGTCTGTTTCATAATTGAACGTTTATCACGTTGGTGGCACCAGAATGCGGGAGAACGGGACCCTTGAACAATGAATCAATATGATTTTGCGAAAGCCCGTTTATTGTTTACATTACACTATTCTTACACATTCTTGCAGCTGTAGTTCACGCGATCACGTATGACCTGATTGGTCCCTCTATGTTGTCCACGCGCCCTGCATGCACCTTTCAGAGAACCTGATTGGTTCCAGTCCAGGATGGCACAGTCCTTCTTTATTTACTTTCTTGCTGTCTTGTTATTCCGTTGTCCAGCGTCTTCTCTCCTGATTTAGCATAGTTTACATTCCAGTAACTCTGATAAGGGTAGCTGAAGATAACTTGGCTGGAGCCCTCTGACAGGATTTGAGTGCTTTACAACAGAAGTCATTGCTGCCTGAAGAGATCCTGGCCAGGCTCCCACTGAGAAGCTGAGAGAGCTCCAGTTTCATTCTGATTGCTCATAGCAGGAATATAAATCGGGGTGGTTCAAGAAAGGTAAATGAAGTCACCTGCATATCAGACCAACACAGAGATCACACTCAACACTTGGTCTCCGGTCCTCACCCCGTACTGTGAAACGCTCCACAATATTATGCTCTCAGGTTGTCTCCCGGCTACACTTCCTCCCAGGCAGGCAATTTGGGAGTACAGTGTGAGCTTTACCTAGGAATTGGAATTTAAATAAGACACAACCATATTGTAAGTCCAATTAACCACCATGATGGATCTGAGCCTGTAGCTCCACTTGAATTGCATGAGGTCAGTGTGTTTGTAGGTGTTTCAATGCACAATCAAAGCAGGGAAAGGAGTGCAGTGAATTGCAAAATAATTTTTACAGGTCAACATACTGATACTTCAAATCAGGGGCTTCCATGCAGTGGCAGATTTCACCCAACCTGCTGCACATTTCAGGAAACATAAACATTGAGCACTCATCCTTTCTATTCCACCAACACACTATAGCTTCTGTGCCTTTACCCTACATTCCTGAAAATGCAGTCTAAATCCTGAGCAGCCTGTAATAGATTCCTAACTCCACTGCCTAGAAGCTAGACAGCAGCACAAGGGAAATGATTCTTCCCCTTTTCTTTGCCCTCATTAGACCTCGCCCTGTAGTGTGCATCCAGTTCTGGGATCCTTAGCACAGGAAACACATGGACCTGTTGGAGCAGGTCCAGAAGAGGCCACAAATATGATCTGAGGCCTGGAGCACTTCTCCTGTGAGAACAGGCTGAGAGAGTCGGTGCTGCTCAGCCTGTAGAAGAGAAGGCTCTAGGGAGACCTCCTTGCAGATTTCAGTACTTGAAGGGGGCTTGTAAGAAAGATGAGGGAACAATTTTTTAGCAGGGTCTGTTGCAGCAGGACAAAGGGTAATGGCTTTAAACTAAAAGAGGGAGGATTCTGACTAAGTATAAGGAAGTTTTTTACAATGAGGGTGATTAAACATTGGAACAGGTTACACAGAGAGGTGCCAGATGCCCCATTCTGGAAACATTCAAGACCAGGCTGAATGAAGCTCTGAGCCATCTGACCTGGCTGAAGATGTCCCTGCTCATTGCAGGAGCACTGGACTAAATAGCCCTTAAAGAACCCTTCCAAACCAAACCATTTTATTATTCTAGTTTAGGATTCTATTAGGCTTTTCATGTTCCGTGTGCGCTTGATTATTCTCTAACATATAATCTACAAAATTTGAATACTGGCAAGCAGGCACAAAAATGCTCCTTGGGTTGAGACAGAGAAGGTCTAAGAGTGGGCAGAAGGGCAGAAGAGTGTTCATACAACGTTCACTTATTCAGAACCTGCCATAACAGATGACTGTGCTGAAACCAGATGTTCCTTGACAAACAAAGACCTTCATCAGACTGACCTTACATGGGACTTCTACACAGGTGTTCACATTTCTTTCCTTTTATTTTTTCTCAAAAGTAAAGCTTAACAAGAGGACAAAACCCCCTTGACTTCACAACAAAGTGAAGTGCATCAGAGCTTGAAGTGGGGAACCAAACTGGTGTACACTACAGTTGAACAAAAATAGCAGAGCCTTCCCCTCAAACGCAAACTACAATGTCTCTGCTGGCCCAGAAAGCACTGAGATGACTTCCTGAACCATGTCCATGTTCAAATGTGTTTTCAAAAATGTGAGCTTGCAACTACTACTTCAGGAAGATGCCTTCTGAAGCTACAGTCATGACTTCTGAGTTAGCAGTTTGATCAGCAACCTGCAAGAACAATAGCAGAGGGAGAATCCTGCACAGCCATGACACTCCATGCAGGGAAATTGATGGGATTTAGGCTAAACCAAACAGCTGGCAGCTTCTCCACTAAACAGTTTGGCTTTAGGGAAAGCAATCAAAACCAGAGTCCCAAAAGAAAACAGAACTGTGCAAGTTCTTCTTTACTGTGTTGTTTCAGAAGCCAAAATTATAATTTTAATAGTGCTGTTGAGGAAAGAAGAGAAGAAATCTTAAAGCTATAAAATATGGTATTTCTCATGTTTGTTGCAGTGCAACACCTGCTCAAACGGGACACTATTGGTAAGGTTTTTAAAAAGACAGGGACATCAGGCCCTTCTGAGCTCATCAGTTGCAAGCCACTACGCACACTGTGCATTCTCCAGTGGTTGTATTTTTATCTTTGTTTTGTTTGAAATCCTTTTGTTACCACATTATCTGTAGCCTTAGACAGCTTCTTGGCCCAGGCTCTGAGACTTTTGGATGGTCAGGGAAGAGCAGTAGAGCTCTTTATGATTTCATGACAGACCACAAAAAACACTGCATGGCTCCCCGCTGGTTCTGTTTACACATTCTTTTTAAAATGCATAACAGCTCCCATCTGCTCTGCTGCCTGTGCTGCCGAAGGTGTGGCTGGTGTCATCCCACAGAGGCCCGGAATCCCAACTGGGACCTCTGAAGTGCTCTTTCTCATGCTGGCAGAGACTGTCATGACTGGAATTGCAGCAGTACAATACAGGATTACAAAATATGTGTTTTGTGGATGATTATTCTAATATAATTCCAAATTAAAAACAGGGTGAAAGCCTGGATCCATTGAGATTACTAAAGGTTTTTATCAGATTCCGAGAAGGGCCAGGCTTTCACAGACAGCATTACTTTAGTTCACCAATGGAAAAGGATAGCTATCCTGTAGGAAATCAATACCATGGAAGATTTAAGACAGCAATAGATTTGAAAATCCAGTATAGCAATGTCTCATGTTCTTCCTGGTCTGAAAACATGTTGCTGGGTTGGTTATTGGCATAGCCATACCCTTTAGGCTAGGACTGGGCTCCTCACAGAATGGCTTTTGGCACACAACTCAGAATGGCTAATGGCAGCAGAAATGGTCCCTCACTCATAATGAAAACAACAAAATGCCAGAATACTGTGACAGAAAAATACCCCTGCAGTGTGGAGGAGAAAGTGTAGCAAATGTCATTCAGAGTCATTCAGATGAGAAATAGGAATGAGAAACAAGTCACATCTGAGAATGCTCACAACCTGTGCTGCTATAGTAACTCCTGTGAGGAACTTGGAAGGAACCAGCTGGCTACCTGCTCCTCTGCTCTACTGATGGGCAGTTCTACTGAAAGCCACTCCCAAAAGGATAGTGGGTGTCCACTGCCCCCCCATCCTACACAGGATGCCTACAAGGCTTTCCACTAAGGCCCCTTCTAGCAGTGGGCTGTGCTGATCTGGACAATTGTCCAGCAGGGAGCAGAGTGAGGAGGATCAATCAACATGGAGAAAGGAAGAATCAGGTTAAACATTAATAAAACTTAGCTGCTGAAAGAGAGAGCTGCAGGCAGACAGAACTAGACCAAAGGCTTGCATTACTGAAAAAGCACAAGGAGGCTTGGCTCTGCCAGAAAGGGCTCTGTGTCTGAACAGCCTGGAACATCACACTGTGCCAGGGGCGAGGGAACCAGCATGGAACAATATATTTCAGTTGTAACACTAAAAAACTTTCCACTTGCCATGAAAGGTTTATCTGATAGTTCACAGATACAGGCTTCAGCTCAGTTAATATTACACAGGTTTGCAGTTCTAGCACTGCCACAGCTATTAAAGGCTGAGCTAATCAAAAGATGAAAAAAAACTTTCTTGTGGCAAGTTTTGATTCTTTAAATTTTTGTGAAGTTCACTTGTAACTAGAAAAAGAAAAGGCACATTTAAACATGAAAACTTGGCAGTTTCATTCGGAAAACATAAAGATATAGTATGCGTGTCTTACTGCAAGAATGAAATCAGAGAGACTACAAAATTCAATGACACCTGGACTGATAGTAATTTTTATGGGAGATCAGGCCTTAAGAACCTGCTAATATTGACTCAAGGCAGGGAAATCAATGCAACTGGGATGCTATTACAGGAAGGAAAGTGTACCCAGGGAACCCCAGAGTGATGGGGGCCCATTCTGGTGCATCAATGTACTGACAAATACAAACCTCAGGTAAAAGGGTCCCAGCTCAGGTTGGCTGGAGTAGTGCAGTGGGGGAAAGGGAAAATTAAAGCCCAAAGTAATGGCAAGAAAATGGGATTTGTTTGAAGTTGTAGGACTAAGCAAAAGCAAAATTCCTATTCTGGTTCCCACACACATGCTTGCAGGAAGCTGGTTGAATATACGTAGAATTAACTCCTGGTAAAACAAAAAAATATTATTAAAAATTATACTTTTTCACCTTTGAGCCTTTAAAGAGATACAAAACCAGGCAACATGTTAAGTATTCTCAGATACTGTTATATTACCTCTCTGCCCTTTGAAACAACATACTAAAATATTTCACAATTTTTGATGTCATGCAGGGTGCTCAAATTCTAACAGCTTTCTCTGAGAGGCCACATTAATGACTGAAGAGCATGGAAGATTTACTATATATTGCCCTTCTTTATGTTCTAAGAATTAATTGGGTGGGGGTGTCTTGCCCATTTTCAAATGTTCCTTTTCCGGTTTATGCTACTTGCCTCCCTTGTTTCAGGAGATCTTTTCAATATGAATCTCATCAACTTTGTGTGTTCAAAGCTGTAATTCTAATTAAACTTTTATAAAGGTAGATGTTAACTTTTACACTAGCTATAAACTATAACATGATAAAAATACATTAAAAAAAAAGAGAGAGAGATGGAACTATAAGAAGAAAGAGCACCTCAAGCATTTCTGGAGGATGTGCCCATTCCCATATTTTGCTTCTCTTCGTTTGACACCTTTCTTCATGCAGTAAGAACAACTGCTTATTCCAGTCAGCTCTCCTTTGTGCAGTTTCATAGAACAACGCAGCCCAGCATTGGATGTCTCTTACATTTCATCTGGGTTTTTTCTACACACTTGGAGCTGATTTCTGTTCTTTCCTTTTGACATTTTTTTGTGGCCGACAGCTCAGAATTCTAAGCAGAGCCATTCCTGGGTGGTAAAGTGGAACTCAGACTTGAAAAGGAAGACTCACCGAAAGATTACAACCTGGTCAAGCAGTGGAGCTATCAGAAATCTTCTGTAAACATCGAAAGATGCTTACAGGCCATACACAGCTCGTGTTTAAAAACAAACAAAAAACCAAGCAGCATTTTCTTCAAAACAGAATAAAAGGTAAAAAACACAGGGAGGGGTTTTCTTAGCTGCTGGGTCTCCTGAAACAATAGTGTCATCTGCAGGTCTGGTAACTTCACTGATGAAAATTAATCACTCTTTAGCTTTGAGTCTTGTTTGTTTGTTTTGTTGTGGGGTTTTTTGGTTTGGGGTGGGGGTTTTTTCATTAGCAGAAATGGTGTCAGTACTTAAAGTTAGGGCCTCCAACCACTTCCCATGCTTCAATTTCATTTTCACATCAGTTTCTGAACCTCATTGAGGGATAAGATTTTCTGCTCTTATTCTAACACATTTGCTTTGTTTAAAGAATCCAGATTGAGTTCCGCGCTTACTGCATCATTTAGAAACTGTTCCTTGGAGGCTGACAGACAACACTGACTTGCTTTTGTACTCCTCTCAACCAGTGGCTTCATATTTAGGACTTGTGAATCTTGCCAGTTTATCCCCAAAGCTTGAAAAAGATGGGAAGAAAAGAAACTCATTTATAGAAGAGCCTTACTTCTTTTTCAGAGTTTATTTAAAGCACAATAGTTACATACCTCACCCTCAAGCCTCACTCTAGAATCAAAGTATATTTTTCAGCTCCTTTCTTTCCAGCAAGATATTCACATCAATATATGACTATGTTACTTTTATATGTGAGATCCAACAAACAAGCAGAAATTGCTTTCAGAAACATTCCTCAGGAACACTACTTTTCTGGATACTTCCACCAAATGTGTACTTCTTCGCAAAAGAATTCCATTAAATATTGTCTGCAGATGTATCAGAGGTCCCAAAAATGCTGCATGAATGGACCATACATCAACTGCATGAATCAGAGATGGAATTTATCTGAAAGGTCCAATTTTTACTCTTACAATTCAGTCTCACAATGCTACAGAAACCGCAACATACTTCTCCATGTCTGAATCAAGTTCAGTGTGACTGGTACTTGTTAGGATTCTGTAGAACACGGTGAAGAAACAACTACATGAACCAACTGGTCTATGAGTAATTTCCAGTTTTTCAGCCCACCCGATGGCACTGTTCATGGCATGACACTTGCCCAGAGCACACTGAGGCACTCAGAGGAGCCTTCACTGACCAACTACCCCTGCTCCTGTCAGCCCAGCAGCTGAAAGACATGAGAATGGAGTCTTAAAGAAAAAAAAAATAAAAAAACCCACCACCACCATAAAAAAAAAGTTGGAAAAGCCTTGAAAGGAAATAATGAAACATCAACATCCTTCATTTCTTTGATTCTTGTATTTCACTTGAAAGCCAGTCTGTATGGAGTCCACTTCCTCAGCACACAAGGATCAGCAGGCCTGAAGTTAAAAAAGGGAAAACAATTGATTCTACTACATACTGGGGTAGCACTTCCACTTAGGATGATAGTAAGTCATCTGTTCTCCAGATGAATATCCTGTTGTGTTGAAAACTTTAATCAGAATTTTTTAAATAATATTTGCATTTATTTTTAGCAGTGTTTCCTCTTCTTTTGTGCACTTCTCTGAGCCCTATGGAAAATGTTACTAGGCATGATATACCCTTGAGATTTGTGTTTAGATATGACCAGCCACATTTTTTATGGCCAAAGGACTGCAGAAAGGCCACTTTGGGAATTGGGATGCATTAGACAGACTTGCAACATCTGCAGTCACCAGCTTCTAGGTCAGTCTCCAGCAGACACTGTCGAGTCATCAGGGAGCAGAGCCAGAATAACCAGACTATGCTCCCCACAGAAATCTCCAGGTACCTCTAATTCCTGTGGTACTACACCTGGATTTTCAAGCTCTTTCCTCCCCAGAAAAGTAAGAAATAAGATATTCTTGTCCAGTAACCTGCCCATTTGCGGGGGTAAGAGAGCTGAGAACAGTCCAACTTTCACAGCCGATATCCGGGTGCAGTCAAGCACTCAGTAGGAACCAGTTACAGAATCCTGAAAACACTCTATCAAATGGGAACAACACAGAGAGAATCAAGGAAATAGAAGCTTTTAAATGTATTTTCTTTTCCCAAAGACCACAGAGGTTTGTAATAAGGCAGACCTACCAGTCCTCTTGAACCATGCTACCCCACTAGTAGGTTACAACTCAAAGAAGTATCAATCTTGACAGCTTGACTAAAACCCACTTGTGTTTAGAGGCTAGTTTGACAAAGAAAAAAAATGGGAACTTAGTCTTCTAAACCCTGCAAGAAAGGTTTCAGATGTAAACAATATTTTTTTCCTGACGGAGACCTGGAAAAACATTGCTCTTATAGTAGAAAGTCTTTCCATTTCAGCTTCAGAATTGTTCTTGGGTCCATAATTATTCTAAACTCCTTCCAGGGATGGACACTTACAGAGCAGAAGGATTGGATGTGATTAGTGCTGATGTAACACCTTGGTTATTAAAGGATCCAGTAGCTGACCGGTGCTGCTATTTCTTGACAAGTATGGATTAACTACAGCACACAGCATTTTGCCCACCTCACACATGAATTTTAGACCCCCACAAGTTATATCTGAAGCTCTGGAATAATCCATCATGAAACTCATCTATCAGATACAAATTGTTGCTCATCTCCAGTAAAATAAATTTACTTTAAAACAAGCGTTTTCTTTTTTCCCTGCATCAGTCTTTGTGCAGAAAAGAAAATATGGGAGTAATTGCAAGCCTTGGAAGATCAAACAGAAATATATTTTACAGTAACTTCCAGAACATATAAGCTTTGATGGAACAAAGAATCAGCCTAGGGCCTGTCTAAAAATACAAGCCAAGTCATCATTGTCCCCCTGGTGTACTCATGAAGTCAAATTTATCAGCTGAAGGTTGGAATTTTACAGGCTGCAAGAGAAGCCCCTTACAATGACCCTCCAGAAGACAGATGCACTGAGGCTTTTGAACATCTTACTGGTAGTCTGGTGTAAAGGCATTTTCAAGCTGCTTCTTCTGACAGACAGTACAAGTGGGCCAGGATAAAAGCCCACTGTCCACTAGGGGACAGCTGTTTGAATTTACTTCAGTAGAATTAGGAAACCTAGCTTGGTTTTTGGCATTTTTTTTTTCTTTTCTTTTTAAATATCCTCACAGACAACTATGAGTTGTTTCAGTATTTACAGGAACGTCCGTATAAACTGAAGAAACCAGTTGACCAAAACTATCAGTAGCCCTTCAGAAAGTCAGATCCACAACCAGTTTTCATCATGGGAGAGGGATGACAAAAAAACCCAAAAAAGTCACCACCTGAAAACTTTCCACACATTAGAAAATACTCTTTAAGAAATAATCTTCTTCCTCCTGCACTTTTCTCAACAGGCATCCAATTCTTTTTTAAGAAATTACTCTGCTCTGGTGACACAGCAGGCACAACTTTCAGATGGGTTCCAATCCTCCTTGTTTTTAATGACTCATTAGCAATATGCATTCCTCCACATCAGCTTGTCCCTGTGGCCACTAAGACAAAATGTAAATGTTAAGGTTGGTCATATTTACATGTCACCACTTATGCTAATCACAATCAGAGTACCTCACTCTTTAAGGGATGTTATCAATCATCTTGAATACGATTAAGCAATAAAGTGAGCAAACAGCTCTCAAGGTGATCTCCCCTACTCCTCAGTCAATTAATGCTGCCTTGTGCTACATCTGTTTGGAGAACTGCTTCCTATTGTGTATTCCATGCCTCCCCTCAACACACAAAGAAGTAAACATGAAAAGCACCATTTTATCATTATTCTTGATAGCACAGACATGCACCTCCAGCAAGCTGCAGTTCCCTGCTTTCCCAGATGTAGTCCAGATGCCTCCTAAATGCATATGGCAGGAAATTCTTAGCAATCTTTTCTGTTTCCCGTATATTATTGGTTTATAATTGCTGCTATCCATCATAATTTTTTTTAGCTACTGACTACTGCCCTGCTCTGCAGGTGTGTAGAAGAAACACAGGTCTAGCACATGAGCTACTTTTACATCTATCTTGGTGGGGAGCAGACTAGCCAGTCTTTAGTGTTAGTTTAAAGGAAGCCTTTTTGGCAAAATCTAACATAAACAAGATTAACATAATATTGCACAGAGACCAGAAGAGAAATACATAGTACCTAACAGACAATTAGGCTGTTTTCTTGATAACTGAATT
The DNA here is from genome assembly GCA_013397845.1 of Melanocharis versteri. NCBI lineage: Eukaryota > Metazoa > Chordata > Aves > Passeriformes > Melanocharitidae > Melanocharis > Melanocharis versteri. The sequence continues at coordinate 14,833 of VZTG01005796.1, read as the reverse complement.
TATTTGACTGTTGTTTGGCTGGAATTGTGCTATCCAAAGCTCATACCCAGTGCCTGACAGGGACAGCACGGCATAAAGCTACTGCACAGATGCACATCCCAGCTCCACAAGAGCACAATTGTCTGTGGTACAACACACAGATTTCATTTCTGCTCCCAGCAGCAGGCTGTCTGTGTCAACATGGTGCTGTGCTCTGACTAATTAGACTGGCTCTAGGGCTGACTCAAGGATTCTCAGCAGGTACTGGAGGATGATGTCTGGCCCCAGAGAACAAGGCTAGGTTGTTCTTATGGCTGCAAGGGGCAGGGGGAAAGAGAAGAAGGACAGAGGTACTGTAGAGATACACCCTGAATGTAGAGTCCTGGAGAGAAAGGCTGTGCAGCATTGGAATTAGGGAACACAGAGGCAGAGTTTACTGATGAACCCACCACAGCTTCTGAAAAAGGAAGGTTGTATGCTAAGCTGGATGTTCCCAGCAGAGTACACTGAGTGTTATCCTATTTTACCTTGGGCCCATTTGCTTTTAAGTGACTGTTTTGACCCTGTAGTTTCTAACACTTGGTGTTTTATCTTGTAGCACACAGTACAGACACACCATGGAAGTTATAACGTGGCGTGATCAGCCTTGGGCCACTGGTGTCCTTAGGTTATTCTATGACCTGCAAAGTTTCCAATGATTTCTGCAGAGCTTTGCCCTGAATTGGTAAGATCAATGCATTTCTTGTGCTTGGAACCTGAAAAAACATCTCAGACAACAATTTTACTGTTATCTCCTCTGGAATGTTTCACTAAATACCCCACCAAGCATTAAAACTTGTAAATATGGATTCAGGGGCAGTTCATCCAAAAAGGGGGTGAAAGTCTCACCAGGTCATTCTAAAATTCTCAGTAACTGACACTGCTAAGCACAACAGCCCAGCCCCACTAAAATATGACAGAGAAATTTTCAGAAAATAATTGGCAAGAATACACAGTAAGACATCCACTTCTGTCTGCCTTTCTATTTTGTATAAAATCCCAAACTAGTTCCAGCAGATAGTTCTGGCTTACTATCTCTGAGAAAAAAATTAGATCATAAGGGTTTGGAGTTTTGAAGTTTATAGTCTTTTTCCCCATCACTTAACTCTAATGTTTAGCACCCTAGTGACTTGTAACTATGATGTCTGTACCCCTTACAAATCCTTCTCAGGCAACAGTTTGGATAAAAACTGAGTGAGGGCATGGAACCATTATCAACCTTGCCAGGATCTTTAATCTTGCATGACCACGAAGGTTTGGATGAATAGTGAAGATGCATAGATTATTCATCAGTGCCTCTAGCATCTTCCCACCCCCACCATCAGATCAGCAAGGACAACCACTCAGCACTCATTTTTTTTCTAATCCATTTCAGCTATTTACAGACACTTCAGAAAGTCACAGAAGGTATGGCAATACGTCTTTTAAGTTGGAAAGAATTCTTAGTGTTTATTAAAATAAATTTCCTATCCTTTCTACTTAGAAGTGTATTAAGAATTGCACCAAAACAAATCACCTTCACCACCATATCTCAAGTGTGACCTCTACAGCACTTTCATAATTCAAGCCACGCATCTCCCTGGAGCACAATTTGTTCACCATACTTATTCTGAGCCAAGATCAGACATTTGTTGATCACCAGCTTCAGCTCCTGGGTGAAATGATCAAATCCTACTTTATATCCTGACTATGCAAAGTTTAGTAAAATAGCATGGAGTTTTATTTGTACCTCTTTTTTACCTGGATTCTTTTGAAGACTATTAATCCAGGAAAATTAAAAGAGACTAAAAAATCATCTCACTCCATAGAAAATCAAGCCCTGAAACCTTCGGAGTCCTCAACAGAAACATTAAACATCTTAGTCTGTCTCCTAGTAGTGCAGATATGGATGTCTGTACTCATGCACAGGGTGAAGAGGAAGCAGTTCTGTTTCACAAACTCTTGATGGAACATAGATAGTAAATTCATGTAACAGATTACTGGAATTTTTAGGAATATATTTCGAAAACCATCTTCTGAAAGAGAATTCTTATCATTTGGATTTATTTGCACACTACTGTTTGCTTTAAAAATGCAACAACTTCTACAGCTCTGCCGCCTACCAGACGACACCTGCAGAAAATAGGCCTTTATGAATGATCACTGTCACAGTTTATGTTTCTAGTGATATTGATTGGTTTCAGCAATCAGATAGGATGGCATCAGTACTCAAAAAAATATATTTATCCTGGCAAAACAATGCTCATGAATTGTAAAGAGAAATTAATACACATTGATTGCAAATCTTTATGTATTGTGGATGTGTTTTGTTACAATGTGTTTGCTCCATGTTGAATTACCACAGGAACATTCTCCCTTTGGCCATGAGAAAGAATGACTTAGATCCTGCTCCTACCATGACTAAAAGATAATGAAGCCAGCCAGTAGTCCCTCACCAGCATATATCCCTTACCCTTGATAGTTTATACTATCACATAGGACCTGCTGCATGACAGCAGTCCAAGAAAGCTCTACCCTCCTACCCTCCTCTTTTGCGCTGTGGTGACCTCTGTTACATCAGTTTGAAAAAAAAAAAAAATTAAAAATCACTATAAGAAGCATTTTTGTCTATGGATTCACACATTCTTTTAAGGTAGCACTGCCCTCACAAAAAGCAGATTTACTTGACAGCTGCCTCTTTCTGTCCCTAACAACCTCATTTCTCATCTCAGCAAAAGCATTTGAGCAGCACCATGGCAAAATAGATTATGTAGCAGATGGAGAACAAAATCTGACCAGTCGAAAATAGCACTTAATTTTAACTCAGACTAGTTTCCAGTAGTAAATCGCAGCTAAGAATGCACAAGAAGTGACAACCTTAGTCTTCCAGCCAAAACATACAACAACATAGACAGTTCTTACCAGCATATCCCATGAGTACAGGCTTTCTAAGGGAAAGAAGTAGACCAGGAATAGAGGAAAAAAACTTTTGATCCTCACTGTTCATTAGAGTGGTCCCAGTCCCCTCTACTGAAATCTAAGTAATCTCCCTAAAGCTGTACAGAAAAGATCACTTCCAGCTCCATGCTCTGAGGATGCTGCATGTCATGACCTGGGAGGTTTACACTGTCTAATCTAAGGGAACTGATTTCAGTGCCAGATTAAGAGCTTACCTCTCTCAAGCTGTTCCTTAGACTTTCAAAATTATTTCAGGAAAAATGAATATATAAGTATACCACAAGCTCTGGAGGGTCTGCACCCATATGCCATAGGTGGACTCCCAACACAGGCTGCAAAGTAAGATCGTAAGAAATATGCTTGGCACATCCATCCAAGTTAATATGCACAGAACAGAGACAATACATGGACTTAAAAACCTCTCTGGACAATCCCAGAAGAAAAGCCAGCTTCTTCAGAGAGCAATTCAAAGCACTGCTAGATTTGCCCTGCCACACTGGTGTCACTTAGAAGTTTCCCTCAAGCCTTTCCCTGCTGTCTTTCTCCTTTCCTTGATTGCTCAGCAATGTTCTCCTGGTCATGCCACTGTAATGTTTGCCAGCCTGGTTGTGAATGCCCTTACCTTTTGAGCCCTTTATTTAATCTTTATATCCCCTCAGTCTCTTTTCCTCTTTATAGCTCTTTGGAACATTTATTTATACCCTAAAATGCATTTGGTCCTGTCTGCCTGCCCAGTCTCCCATCCATCAGCTCACACATTCTTTAATTCAGCAGAACATTCTCTCATCATTCATCAGTTCATTTACACATTCTTCTATCCATCCTCACGTTCTCCCTCTCTCTTTTTCTCATTTGCTGTTCTGTCACCTCTCTCATTTTTACAGAGCTCTCCTGCCTGTCTCCTGTGGGCCTTGCAGGCCCGGCTCTCCCAGAGTACCAAACAGTGTGTCATTGTATACCATCCTGCACTGAAAATTGCCATGAAACCTTTCACAGCTAATCAGACCTGCAGACCCAAGCAAGTTTTATACATTCAATGGTCCTGATTCTGATTTCATTCCCTTCGCAGTAAATTAAGTCAATGCTAGAGGGAATATACAGGTGTAAAATTAGTTTAAGTAAGATGAAAAAGAACTCATATTCTCTACCAATAACATAAGTATTAAAGGGCTAAAAAGGAAGTTGGATAAGTTAAAATCCAGCAGCTGATCTTTTGAGGAGACTGAAAGACCATGGAACATTGGAGAACTATTGTTTTCTTAGCAGAAGCATGACAAAGGAACACTCCCTGAGCTCATGTTATTTAGTCCCAGAGATTGTAATACAATGGAATATGTCTTTCTGAATAAAAAAGGCATGAGAAAGAAACACTTAAACTGGTACAAAATCCAGTACAAATGCAATTGACTCCACAGAGGTCCCACTAAAGGCTCATATGCAAGCACTCTAAGTAATGGAACTAACAGGCAAAAACAGAGCTTGTAATAATCAGGAAAATCCATGGAAACAATGGAAAAACAAAAGCAACATGGACAATTTCAGTTATCTGCACAGACCTTTAACAGGCATGGAAATGTGGGCAGATTCTCTCAACACACACAGGTAAGAGCTCTTGCAATGCAGCTGACGGACTAGACATCCGCAAGATATAAGAGACCAGATAAAGATTTAATTTGGTCCTAAGGGATCAGATCTGAAATGGGCCAATCTAATGGTCTTCAACAAAGAGATAGCCACTTAACTCCATTAGCACCAATAAAATGAATCAGGAAAAAGAATATTCACTGGAAAGGTGCAAAAAGAAAAGAGAGGTTCTGTGTGCCACCCTCAGACAGAAGGAGGGAAATAGATCTTTTGAGGGAGATGCTAGAGGTGTAGCTGGAGTGAGAAAGGGGCACTCATCAGACGAATGGGACTGATGACAAATGAAAATCCAAGGAGGAAGAGAATGCAATGCCAACATTCAGAGAATAACAACACACGAGAGAAGAAATGAGAAAGGAAAAACCAGAACACAGTCTAAGAATGATCGAGGAATAATACAAGAGAAAGGCATTGAGAGCCCATAAAGTTCCATCTCCCAAGTGTAGAAAAGAAAAAAAACCCAAAACTAAAAATAAAACTACCAAGAAACAAAAAACTGCTCATTAAAAAAACATAGAAAATGCCACATGATCACGGAAAAAATTAGATAGGCCCAGAGCCAACACTACACAATCACTTATCATCAGGTTAAGAAAAGAGACGTGAAAGGACATTGCAGATTAAACTCCAAACACTGACCATAACATTATGCAGAAATTCTGTCCTCTCGTTTTACTCGTTTCAACAGTTTCACTGGATTGAGCAGAGTTTGGTGAGGCAAAAGAATGAAATTCAAGTCGTTCTTTCATAAAGAATAGAGAAAAGAAAGTCATCAATACCAGGAACACTGAATGAGGAAAATCAAGACCTGACAGAAAACACTCAAGAAGCCAGCCATTATCACAAAAGAAGAAATAACATGATTTTGCTTTCCCAAATAGCTACCGCATCTTGGAGACCTTGAAATGCAGTTAATTGGAACCTAGTGGAGGCCACAAGAGAGGAAGAAAGGGCAGTGGAGGTTATTTGAACCCAGGAATATGCATCTTAACCGACACAGAATCATGTTCAGCAAATGTTTTAGAAGAAATGGAATGCAGATTTAAAGATTATGGAAGAATTAAGGGGCAAATGAGTTCAAAGAGACCTCATTGACTCTGCCATTCATTCCTGACCTCTGAAATACTTCCAGCACATGATGAAAGCAGTGACATAGGTTTTGCCATAGCCTTGTTTATTAACTGATTATCTAAGGTCAAAATCATAATGAGAACTACACAAACAGCATTGAGAACATATTGTCATTCACCAGATCAAGTTACAGTCACAGAAAACTATTTCTGTGGCTTATTTCCCCTCTTCCAAACTCCTAAAGTATTATGGTGATGTATTAATGGCTTAAAAGTACCTTTAGCAAGTTGGTACAAGGCTCAGCTTTCTTTGATAACCACCAGCTTGAATGAGCCCATAACCATGCTTTAGATTCAGTTCTGGGCCTTTCCCCTCTCCAGAGCATTCATATGGTTTTGATCTCATTGCCTTCTCCAGAGGAGACTACCCACAGTGTGCAGGGATGGGGAAGAAGGGGTTTAAGATGTAATTTGCATTTCCAGGTGGGAGTTTTCTGAGCCAAATGTTTCCTAAGCCTGCACTTGTCTAATGCAGTTCAATATTTGAATAACAGAAATGGATGAGTTGTGAAGCAACTGCAATCACTTGGAAGGAAAAAAAAATCAAACAAACTCAACCAACCCCAAAATACTATGTATCAATTCATACCTCTGTTCAATGTGCATGAGTGTTTAACAAAGCAAATCTGAGGCTGGCTAAGGGACAGTAGCAATATGAATATTAAAAATATTGCTATTGCATCAGTTACCATTTACTTTTACTTAGGAACACTCATATTCTGATTATGCTGTGGAATAAACAAAAATAACACTATTGCAAAGCCAGTGGTGGGCATAACCACAGTCATGAACAGGTTTCTAAAGACAAATGAAAACAACTAGAGCTACCCACATCCATCTCTCCAGTGCAGTTCTTCCCTACCACAGTACCAGACAGAGCTGCACAAGGGCCCATGGGGTGGGAGTCACTTCTCCCTCAGCATCCCAGCAGCTCAGCACACACAACACAACAGCAACTGAGGCACAGCCTTGGGACTTCTGAGTGAAAAAGACACAGCACAAAGCAAAAAAGCTTAAACTCCCACAGGGAGCAAACAAATGCACACTGAAAGAAATGGAGAAACAACTAATAAACCATCTGAGAGACCAAGAGGCACTACTAGAGGCTTTTGCAGTCCACAAAACAACTGAAATGAGTTAAACTAAGCATAGAAACAAGGATCTACCTTCCACCACGATGACAGAACTAGGAAGGGATGGGGAATGAGGAGTTTATTTAAACTCTTTGGTTTACATCCTGACTGATTTGGACATCATGAATTTTGTGTATTTATACATTAACCTGGCTTATGTTGTAACAGAACTTGTTTGTTTCTAGCTAAAGTCTTTGAGAAGAGATTATGACAGAAGGTTCTGGCTTCTTTCTCACAAAACTTTTACCAACTTGGAGTCTTGTCACTTCTCTTTACAACAGGAAAGATGTCTGCAAGCCTCCTCCATAAGGTTTATGGTGCTTCATTTTTTTGCATATATTCTATAATTAATGTCTTATTTTAAATGTTCTTCTCTGCTGTATTTCATGGCAGAGGCTAAAGGGGGGACACTTTCCTAGAATTATGTTTGAAAACCAGTCTCAGATTTCTACTGCTGCACATGACAGATGAAATAATGGAGATGAAAGGAGCGTATGGAAATTTTGACTAATGAGGTGAACATGAAATGTAGTTAGCCTCTGGAAATACCTTAAAGCAGCAAGTCTATATATTATCGTGTTCTCTTTCCTGGTTACACACAGTTTTTATACAGGATTTACCACTGCATTACCTAAACATTTAAATACATCATTTCCATAGCATTTTCCTGGGGCACATCTCACTTTACTTGTCTGTGCACACCTTGGACATGGAAGCATTCTAGAAACAGAGTCTGGGCAGTGTTTCGAAGAGAAGTACAAACTGTTCCATTGGGTCCCACTGGGACACCCTCAGGGTGATGCAGAGCATTGCTTACAACACATCTCTGCAGGAGACAAAGGTACTTGCCTTGTGACGCTCAGCAAACACAAAGCAAGGCCAGAAATAAATCTCCAGCAGATTCAGTTAGAGTCTGGTGATTAAACTCTCATTTCCCTATTGTCTTTCTGACCAATGGCTAAAATCAGGCATGGACAAAAAGAGCTTGAAACTGGTTTCAGGTGATAATTAACAAATTCTCACTGTGCCATCTCTCTGCACGACTAAGGAGGCATTTCAGCAAAATAAATCCATCCAGCTCTCAGGCTCTGTTTATCATAACTTGTTCAATGCTACTCAAATCACCTTGGGAAGAAGGTATATTGAGGAAAAAAAAAAAAAGCATAGGTATTTTCTGAGAGCTGCATCTCTTGTGCATGACCAAAAGAATTTGGTCTCCTGCAAGTTGTCAATGCAGCAGTTTAAAATAAATGTTTGTGTTATTAAATTTATATATGAAGCTAAAACTTCTGGACTGGAATTCTAAATTTAAACCTGAAGTGGTACACTACTATTTACTGTATTTCTGACATCTCATTTTCAGTGGTTGTTAACAAACTCAGTTTTTGTTCTCTCTAAAAGTCAGACCTCTCAAGTGCCAGAATATCTTGGCTAGCCAAAGTAGTCTGCTCCTTTCTACACTCTACATCCAAGAACATCAGTACTAAATTTCACATTTCTACTCACACAGGCCACTTCTTACATGACTATCATCATGACAAATAAGCCAAGGAGTAATTTAACAATTCTCTGAAAAGAAGCAAAATTTCATCAGTTTTTGCTCATGCTTCTGACAGAGACTTAATGGAATAGCTAGAATTTTCTCACCAAGATGAAAGGTCCTTCAGGAGAATCAGGAAAAATATGGACTGTTTGAGAGGGACAAGCAGCTTCTCACCCCATTGCCTCCCTCTCTTAACTGACTTCCAGAATCTCTCTCATAGTGACTGTTCTTCTAGGCTACCAAAATTTGCATCTCTGTCACTGGAAGAGAGCACTGCGCTGTCCACCCTGGGCTGCCATGATTAGGCATCTAGCTTCCACATCTGGACACTTGTGCTGTAACACTGAATCCTTACCACACCACCCAAGAATACAGAGCCAAAATTATACAAAAATACTAAGCATGCAGACAGTGACAGAGAGCAGTCACAATGTGAGTATAATACAACACCAGTTGGTCTCTATGAGCATTTTTTTTCATTTTTTCTATTGCAAAATTTGTATTTTTGTCAATACTCTTCCTTTACAGACCTGGGGACTGCATGCCAGTTGTACTGAATTTCCAGCTGCCACAGCCCAAACCAGGGCTGTTGCATGTCGGAGTTTAGAATTAAATATGCAGAATGCAGAGAACAGTCACAATACCTCCTTTATGATGCTAATGAAAACATAAATAAGGAAATTAAAAAGACCCTATCTAAAGTAAAAATAGCAGTCACTGCCATAGAGACCGTATGAGGCAAAATGAGAACTACATTTCAGCAAAACTGCATAGACTCCTATAGCCAGACAAGAAAAACCTTCTCCTTTGCTCAGTGGGATATTAAACTTTATAGCTGTACTTCTTATTTTTAGATAGTTCTTTGAATGCATAGTTTCTGACTTTCCTAATTTCTTTTGTATGTAGTAAGTTTTGATTTTTTTTTTAAAGAGCTGCACTGTCATGAATCAGTACAGTCTGTGGAGGTCTTAAAAATGTAACAGTTATGACTGTAACATTCATAAATACTTTTATTATCCCTTCTAGGCTTTTTGGAATGCCTTGACATCCACGTCTCTGACTTGGCACAGCAACCACCATGTCTTTGGGCACACACATACACGCACACAGAGTCTCTCTCTCTGCAGGGTGTTTAATCAAGGAGAGCCCGTGCTCACTCCTGGTGTGCAGCAAGTGCCATCAGTGCTACGGTGTGACACAAAGCAGGAAGGGAATCTTGCTCATTTCCCACAGGGAAGAGCCAGAATTGCTAAAGATGGATTCTGTGTAGCTGGCTGACCCCTCCTACCCCTCCACACAATCTCCCTGCTCCTTCCAGAGAGCACAGGCACGCTGGAGAGCCCTGTGGAGCGAGCGCTAATGAGCCTCGGGAAGAGAGAGACATCATCACACTTCCGATAACGAGTTGGCTGATGATCTTTCAGCTCCACCAGCTGAAGAAATGAAAATGAGCCCGAGTGCAGGAGCTGTGATCCATGGCCAAGGAGCCAAGCAGGGAGCTGAGGGAATGACCGCTGGCTTAAGATGTAGAATGATAATTGATGGGTCTGTTTGTAGCTGTGAAACAGGATCTGAATTGCTGCAATACACAGGATTTGCAAGTCATCCTCAGGAGACTGGAACCAAGTCCCTGTAGGAAATTTTGGTGAACACGGTCAAGCGTTGGCTTTCTTCAAATGTCTTCTTTTCCACTGGACACATGTAAGCACAGGAATGTGTGTGATACCACAGGTGAGTCTCTCAGCTACACATTTGATTAAATGTAAAGCTTCAGACGTAAAACAGGCTCATGCCACAAAACCACGTCTAGTTCTAATCCTTTTACTGCTACTAAACTAGACATTTCCCTAGTTTTCAATCAAGTTCACTTGGTTCTAACGAATGCTTTGCAGCTGTGGAAAGTATCTGAGAGAATTAGTGGTTGTTTTGTAGGGATCTCAGATGAAACATTCCACATGTGGTCCTTTGAGACTGCCACACAGCAAAGGCTGGGAAGGCCAAAACACAAAAGGAAAGTCCATGGGGACTCACACGGGGTGCGAGGTGTGTTGACTGTTTCAAGGCTCCGGGAGCACAAGGATAAGATCTAGCAAACAGAGCTAAAATTAGCTGGAGAAAAACCCAAATACTACATACAGCATTTGGAGAAACAACTGAACTCCAGCTACCAAGGATACAATGCACAAATTTAACACCACACACACTACCATCAGCTATCCCTTTAAATCCAAAGAGTTGAGGATCTGAGCCTGGATTTGATTGCCACCACAATTCACAAGCCAAGCCAGGACTAGTGCTTTGATTCAGGTCTAATAATACCAATTTAAGTTACTTCTGTGACATCTGAGCACTACAGAACAGAAGTCTTGAGATTATTTATTCTTATGAAGTGGGTCAATGGAGTAGAGAAGATTTCCTTGGACTTATGTGTATTCCCCTAAAATTAACATTTACCACTGCAAAAAATTAACTGCAAATTCCATTGAGGAGGCATGAGACTCTTCTAATTATATTGAGAATGCTTTTGCAATATAATATTGATTATATTAAGCCTCCTATGACACAAATAGTGTTAGTACATATTAGACTATCTATAGAAGAATTACATAAAATCAAGAGAAAAAAGTATGAGATTAGAGATCCCAGACTTTGCTGCATTTGCAATTCATGCTGAATATGTTCACTGTCTAGCTGTCATTTTATATTAGGAGTTAATTTTCCTGCTATCGATCCTCTCTCTGCTTATTCTTTTTCTCATTCTTCAGCTGCCAGGGTTTTGGAAAACAATAACAACCAGAACTATAACTGAGAACTTGAAGTCTCAAACTTTTGCACACATTCATTCCATAACCATCAGCCAGCTATTTGCGACCTCTACAGCCCCATGCTGATTTCTATTAAAGTTGCCATGCATTTGAATAATGAGTTACTCTTTAAAGAGAAAAGAGGAAAAGAGGCACAGTGCATTCATGTTGAAGAGGAGCTAAAATCAAATAAAGGTACTCCACAGCACAGGTGTTTATAATATTGTAGTTGCTGTAAAGAATACACCTTGTTTTTAAAAACAAAATCTGACAAGGACAGAAATATGGCCCACAAATTAGGTGTTGCATTTTGGTAAGGAATGAATGAAATACCCCATATAAGATAGACTGTTACAGAAACAGAAAAGGAAAAAAGAGTGTGATAGGTGCAATTACCCCAGGACACTTGAACTACGTTCTATGCTCAACAGCAGGATTTGTCAATAGCAATAATCCTGAAAGTGAAAGAGACATATGTAGAGTCTTTCCATAAACCTTTTCTAACACATGATTCTTTCTATTCTTTTTTTATTTACCCTTTTTGCATTTCTCCAAGCTGGTTTTGGCTGAGAGATACAGCGTGGGAAAAAGCAGACCAAAGTGTGTGTAAACCGACTCGTAAGATCTTTCCAGCACGCAGTGGTGGGACGCCCTCTTCTGGAGAAACAGACACATTTCCTCTGCTCCAGCAGTGAAAAAATAGGAAATCAGTGATATTCTTGGGAGCTGGAGAAAAACTACCACAACAAATCTTGATATAATGACAATAAGTAGGAATGCTTCCCCTTGATATACACAAGATTCTTCTCTGGACTGACAAAGACACTGTTAGATACAGCACCCTTCAGAAAAATCACTCATTCACATTTAAGCAATTAACAGCTATATTAGAATCATAAGGAAAGGAACCTCTAGATTAAATAAGTCAGGATTTTTGACTCAAATTCAGATCTTCCACAAGAGGGATCCCATTGGTGGACTGACTCCTTGCATAACAAAATACATCACTTTGAACCAGGCGGAATATCACCATTCAGGTGGTAGCCTCCTAAAGTTAAAATAGCTCAGATGGGAGCAAAGGGTCATCTTGCTTGGCTAAAAGTCCAAGTTCTACACATTTCCTTCACTCACTTTTTTAAGATATCATCATTTCACATCATTATGGATTATGGCAGTTCTCACTAATACACTCATATTTGCTTAGGATGTCATCTGCCAAATTTATAAAAGGTAAGGCTATGAAACTTCTCAAAGGAATGCCTCCAAGAGGCAAAATAATAATTAACATACTACTGCCTGTGGATGAATAAGAAAGCAGTGAATAGAGCAGGGATTTGTGGTGCCAGTGACCAGGCTACAGGTGACAATGTGGTAAGTTCCTGACTGCCTGTAGCCTTTAAAAATGAAAGACCTTTACAGCTACAGGGCTCCCAGATGAGCAGCCTGGATTCCAACATGGCATATTTACACTGGCAGCAACATCTCAGGCACCACAGTGGAACAAACACCTGGGCAATTCGTTTCCCCCCCTGAGGTGGCTGGCAGCCCTGCTGTGTGCAGAAACCAGGACAGCTTCTGACCTGGACACTGCTGACTCGTATCTTAATTAGATGCAAAAGAGAATGTGAGGAGAGAGAAAATCACAGTTCAGTGTGGTCACTGATGTGAATTTTGGACTTCATTTGATATTGCTAACATTGCTGTCATTTAGAGAGCTTCTAACCATGGTCTCCTGTACTACGACAAGTTTTTAATAAATTACAAATTATCAAACTGCAAGTACCTCTCTCAGTTTGCAGCCCAATTTAGAAAAAATCAGTGGAAGAAAAGCAGCAGCACATGGCTCAGGCTATGCCTGATCAAAAGGGAATTATTCCTCACAGCTCTAGGAGTGTTCAGGCACTGTTTACCTCAAGGCAGGAATGAATAGCAAGGATAAGGCACTGAAGCCCCTAGGAAGTCCTCACAGCGTTAAAAAGTCTGCAGAGAAAATTTCTAAGATGCATTAAGCACAAAGGTTGTCAGTGCCCAAGGCAAACTGGAAAATATTCCTTCCTTCAGGTTACTTGAATGCTAAATCATCACCTGCAGGCTCAAGCTGTCATTTCACACTGAGTCACATCTCACAGTGGCAGGAGTTCTCCTCAAATCATTTACTTTCCCCCTCCCCATCCCAACACACACAGTGGTTTCTTACACAAGCATTAGCAGAATATAGACTACTTCTAAGAAGGAGTGAGACTTATATTCATATATAACATACATTAAGGCCCTGATTTAATTCAGCCACAGCCTTCCAGTCACTTCAAACAGTTCTACATTCAATTATAGTTTTGAATTTATAAAGAAAAAGAAAAAGAAAATTCTCAGCATTTCCTGGTGTAAGGGTTAGCCTAAGAATCTGTTGTTTGGTCTATAAACAGTAAGAATGGACCTTCAAGAATCAGAGGCAAGATGTGAATTAAATACAACCACTTCAAAGATGCTCCTGTACTGAAGGCTTTATAGCACCCAACTGGCTCTAGGGGAATAGCCAAGGTTCTGGTGAGGATCAGGGAGACAAGACTTTTTTTCTTTGACTGTCTAGTCAAAGCATTTTGTCCAGTTCATTTCAGTAAAAGGGTCATCTCTCAGTGTACACACACTTGTATTATGGCAGTGAGATCTAATCTCAGCTGGCAGTCTCATGACTAAAAATACAAACACATTAAAGACGGTGGTCATAAGTAAGGAATTAAATTATACTTCTGATCATCATTTGAGCCAGATTAATGGAGAAGAACAAGAGGAAATCATTATCAGTCTAGGGAACCAGGAAAATCTGAGTTACACACAAGAATTTAATGTAGTCTGTAATATTTCACATCCAGTATAAAGCAAAAATTCAGGCTATAGATGTTGCAAGTCCTGCATTGCTGTGTTGTTAGTAGTGTGCAATTCATAAATCCACAGAACAGGGAACACTTCCTTAAAGAGAAAGCAATGCAAACCTCTTAGCTGCACCATTAATTACAAACTGGCTTCCTGAAGAGAAATCCTTTAAAAATTGTAAAAAAAATGGTGAAACCAAAGAGCCTTTCAGCAACCCACCATGCAAAGCAACCCTTAACCACAACCTGACAGACCATGGGTAATGCCTCATTTACAAAAACACAGGTGAAGGATTGCACACCCTTGGCATCAGCCAACTGCAAATTACCTCTTTTTTCACTGCCTCTTCCCAAAACATAGGATGAAAGGCTTTCCACTGAAGGTAACTCTGCAATGAGAGCACATTCTTTCAGAGCCCATACACACCTGACCAGGAAACAGGACTCAGCAATTGCTCCTAAATGAGTAGCACAGACTCTCTATTCAATCAATATGACCTTTCTGCTGATCTACTTTTACAAGGAGAGCTGACTTAAGCTTTAGGAAACCTGGCTGATGTATGTATACACTGATCTAGTGCATTTATGTTTTAAGTCTTGGCAAAACCCACAAGTAAGCATAGCAATTTAGCACTCCCAAAAAGTTGAATAATCAGCCAGGTTCATAAAAAAATCTCTTCAAATAGTATCTCATTTCTGCTGTGCATTTTATCCAGAGGAATCCTGAAGGGACTGTTGCGTTCTCTCTCCCGGA
>VZTG01005793.1:0-10289 GCA_013397845.1 Melanocharis versteri | reverse complement strand
ACCAACTGCTACGGTGGCAGCAGGTGCCTTCCCTGCTAACGCTGCCAACAATGTCCTTGATCAAGAACCTCCACGACCTCAGAACATGCTACTAAAAAAGAGATAGAGCTTTAGACCTTTGTATTTAAAATATCTCTTAATCTCTGGCTTCTTTTGTGAAGGGTGGCAGGAAGCATCCAGCCTGCAATACCCATTGTCTGCTTTTCCATTTCTCACCTTCCTCTCTCTCCTTCCTTCGCTGTCCCTGTCTCCCCAGGCCAGCCTAGTAGGACCTGTTGGCCTGCCTCCCTCTGCAGGCCAGGCAGATGGACGCTCCCACTGCATCTTAGTGGCTGCTTCTGATGCTCTCTCTGAGCCACCTCCTTTTCTTCTTTAGACTCATTAAATTTGTTTTGCATTCAAGCCTTGGCCTCTGAGTCCTCCTTCACTCTATGGCAACTCTTCAGTGAGCTCAGGGAGAAAGGCTGGTTTTGGAGAGGATTAGGTTGGGCACAAAAGGGACCCTTCTGCATTCCCAGAGGAAGGATAGTGTAGGACTCACTTCACTGGGATGTCTTTTGTACCCTGTCCCTTGGAGGTGAAGGAGATGCTCCTGCCTACTCCAGACCAATGACCACCAGTCCATGCAGCCTTGCTGCATCTCTTCCCAGGTCAGGCTGGAGCACTGCTCCCTGGAACACGCTCTGTGAAAGGGGAGCTGCCCAACCACTGCTGCCTTTGAGTGAGGAGCCCATGGTTGCAGGAGGGCAGTGGATGAGGTCAGCATCCCCTTTGGCTCCTGGGCAACGGATCTCTCATGAGCTTTGTCTGGGGTAGGCGGTTTAAATAGAGGATGAGTCCAAAGGGCGGCAGGTGGGGAGACAAAAATATCTAGGAACAGTCCACAATCTCACCTCTTGCTTTCCCTCTTCTCCATTATCTGGTCTAGGATCCATGGCCAGTGCACACAGGCACAGGTAGATGCACCCCATATGGTCCTTCAGCACCTGGCAGGGCTCAGTGAACCCAACACCCCCACGGGGACTGCAGTTCCCAGGGTGCCCAAAGACCTGTGGCTACTCTGTAGAACTTAGTCTCCTCCAATTCTGGGGCAGCTTTTTTGGTCCTCTTAAGTCTGCACCACTGCCAAATGCCAGCTCTGCTCTGGAACGGCTCCTTCCAAGAGCAGTTATCCCTCCATCCCCACTGGGTGCTGTAGTGACGAAGAAATTGGCTGAGTAGTCAGGGATTGGGTTTGGAAAGCTAAAGCCCTGGCAGAACTAAAACTGGCCAGGGACTGTTGCATGTTGGTGAAACCTTACAAAATAAAGGCCTTGTTACCCTTGTAAAATCATGGTTCAGGCCTGTTCTTTTGGCTAAGTAGAAGAGGGCTATGGGAAAGTGACTCAGCTGAATTAGATGTAGAAAAACAAATTATATAACCATTTCGTGTTCACATTGTGGTTTATGGTGGTTGGTTCAACTACATTTGTTGTGCATAAATGGAATGTAACTGATAAAGGCCTAACTGCTTAAAAAGGCCTGGTTTTTGCAATAAAGAGTTCTCTCTTGCACCTGTCTGGGGAGTCTGCATCGCCCTGCTTCGTAACAAGGGACATCAAGGGCAATAGGAAAAGTTTCCAGGGGTGTTCTGCTGGTAAAAGGAAGACAGGAAAAATATGGGCCCTGTCCAGAAGGAAACAGGAGACCTATCTACCCAGGACATGTAGACAGCTGAGGTACTCAATGACTCCTTTTTTGCCTTGATCTTCACTGACAGCTACTTCAGCTACATCACCTGAGCTGCAGAAGGCAAATGCAGGGACTGGCACAGGTTGTCCAGAGAAGCTGTGACTGTGCCATCCCTGGAAGCGCCCAAGGCCGGGTTGAACAGGGTTTGGCTGATATCCAGGTGCACAGCTGGGAATAGATTTGCCTTCCTCTGGCTATTTTGGCTAGGAGATAAAACCATGAGAGCAATCATGTCTCACAAGGAGGGATCTCTTAACCATGCTTCAGAGGAGGCTGAGGGAAGGATTAGAACAGGACAAGCCAGTCAGACACATCTTTTTAATACCCATTCCCATTCCACAATTAGTTTCAGCTCAGGGTGAGTTGGTGGAGCCTGGGGTGATCCATGTGGCAGTCCTCAAGGGCTCCTTGAACTTGGACTTTGCTCTTTTCCCAAGCCCCTGGGTCTGGACCCAGGATGTTGTTGATGGTGTTTGTCTCTACTGCAGAGGCTAGGGAGGAGAGATCCAACCTCACCACCACCCCAAAAGGCCACTGCTGGACAAGCTGAGGTCAGACCTACATGCAAACAGTGCTGTAGAGGGAACCACTCCACAGGGAACATACATACAACTGTATAAAGTTTCCCAGCTCCACCATCATTAAATATGCCTCACTTCCATATGCAATAAAATCAGCACGGTTTAGGTTTGTCTTATCTTTTGGTAAAATCCTGACACTTCCAGTATAATTTAATAGTGCATGGCCTCAAGGATTATGTGTTTGAACACATCCCAAGTAAGAAGAAAAATGAGACTTTAGAATCATTAAGGTTGAAAAAGACCCTTAAGATAAAGTCCATGCTGGGGGTATGCTGCCACTGTCATTGCCATGGATATATATTGGGATTATATTGCAATAATTGAGTCCTGCAGCTGTTAGTGGGGCTGTGTTTTCATTGAGATGCTGACAATCAATTGTCGGTCGTCATCTCCTATCGGGCTTTTGAACTGGCCAAAATGGTAAATTATATGAGGAGTGGGTTCTGGAGATAATCTGTCATTTTTCCAAATCACCTACAACTTCAGAAGCTCCTTTTCACACAGCAGAAGTTGTGTATTGTGGTGCATTAGCGATCCTTGAGTCAGGGAGTTCAGACTTTTGGGGAGCACACACATTGCAACCTCCAGAGTTTTAGAGTTTTTATCAGGGTTTGTGTCAATATTTGAACCAAAGGACCACACGCTGTCATTGGGCAGGTGCCAGGTTCAGCTCTTCAAAACATCAAAGCCACAAATGTTTTTTTGTGGTCTTTAAGTTCAGCTTTTCACCTGGGAGCCATAAATTAACCCCTGTGGTTTGGCACTTAACTCTTGCTCTGTTTACTTCAGTGATTTTAACTATTCGCCCTCCAGGCCAGACACGCAGCTTCTCAGCTGTCTTAATATTGAAATCTGTGCTCCCAAATCTATTCCAAATGTCATTGTTTATGAGGACTGACACGAACCAAAATATATGACCATTATCATCTATCTACTGATAAGCTTCCACTCAACTGACTGACTGGCCCATTTGGCATCCAGGTGTTATTTAGGTTTTGATCTTGAATTTGGAGGAAGTTATTATCCCCTCCTGGAGCTGGTCATGGTATCTGAATGTTTGGAGTGTTTTCTCTCTGATTGCTATTGCAGTGACTCTGAACCATATTAATTAGACTCTGGATGACCTCAGCAGGCTGCCTCTGAATTGCAGCTCTTGGAATGCCTAATGCTAATGCTTGATTATATAACTCTCTCCACCTCTGAGCTGTTTGGACATTCAGTGGGTTCTGGTTCCCAGTAACCATTAATTTGCCTAAGATTGCAGCCTGTATTTTTGGTTTCACTAGATAGACCGCTCAATCTCATCTCTTGCCCATGGTTCATGGTGTTGGGCATTGATGTTGCCCAGGCAGGGAGATTTCTGTGCGTTAGGGCTTCTTCCTGACCCTCAGCAACCTCCCTTATGGTTAATGGGGAGTTAAAATCTGTGTCTCTCTTAATAATATCTCTTTTTGTGAAGAATGTTATCTCTTTTTTTGAGTATGGCATGTCATAGCACGTCACAGTTTACAGTTGTCTAAAGAGGAACATTCAGGGCTGTGCTCGTGCGTGGCCTGGCTGCAGCCAGCTTTTGCAACAGCTCTGGAGAACACATTCAAGGATCTAATGGGATTCACAGAGGCTCTCCTCTCTCCGACTCATCCACTCCTCCAGCCCAGTGTGCCACCCCACATGTTATGGATTGGGGATGATCTGGTTGCTGATTCTGGAATCAGAATTTTAAAAGACACCAGGACCCCCAAACCCCCTGGTCTCATCACCATTTAGTAAGATCCCGTCTCCTCCAGTCAGACATGCCTGCCACAAACATTCAATTTCAGTCTGGGACAACACACCAGGGCAAAGAGGTCTGTGAAGAAGCCAGAGGTCACATCAGACTTGATGGAACTGTTGAGCCACCACATGGCAGTCCCAAAATCAGCCCCAGTCTCATCACTCATCCCTGCCCTTGGCTCTGCACACCCAAGGAAGGACACTGGTACACTACAGCCCCTTCACCCCAGCACCCCACAGGCTGGTGCTGCCCTTGGGGCTGGTATTGTCAGCCTAGTGCTCCATGAACGGCTGGCAGCAGCCCCAGAAAGAGAGGCTGGGAGTGTGGAGCAAGCAGGAGCTGCAGCTCCTGCGTGGGACCTGGAGGGACCAGCAGGAGCAGAACTGCTTGGAGCAATTCCGGCTGTATGGGAGTGTGAGCAGGGATTGCCCCTGGTATCAAGGGACTATCACCAGTCTTCCACAGTCATAGACACTGTCTTTTCTGTTCCTTGAGTCTACACCAGTTATCACCAGGAATGGAAATGCATATGTTTCCACGGAAGACAACATAATGCTAAAATCATGGAATTATGGGATCATAGAATGGTTCAGGTTGGAAGAGATGCTTACTGGACTTGCTGTTTGGGTCCCTGTCTCAGTCATGGTGTCCTCACGTGTGGTTTAAGTCTCTGCCTCAACCACTGTGCTCTCAGATGCAGTCGGGATCCCTGGCTCAGTCGTGGCATTCCCAGAGGTGGTTTGGTCCCTGCCTTAACCACAATCCTCTGACTGAAATGAGTCATGGCTCAACCAACACAGGTCAAGCCCAACACAGTGCCAAAAGCTGCTTGTTTTCACTGGGGCAGGCAAGGCACCCTTCTGTCAGCTGGGACACCAATTTACCAGGATTTTTAGCCTGCTGAAGTGTAAAATCCTAGGATATGGGAGGTGATAACTGCTCTGGGCACTTGCCCAAACCCTTTCACACACCCGGTCACCCAGGCACCAGCCACCTCAGGGCATGTTTCACTGCTGTCTCACCCAAGAGCTGTCTCCTTCTCACGCCAGGATGACACCAGATTCCACAAACCTGACAATAAGCCAACAGTGTTAATTAGCACAGCTGTTAATTAAACAGCTCAGGTGAGGGTAAACAAGAACTTGGGGAGCCTGCAAAACAAAAAAACTCGTTTCACTCCTGGATAGGAAGAGGGATGTGTATTCCCTCTTCCTCTCCACTCCATTGCTCCCCCAGCACAGCAAGGGCGCTGCAGCCAGGGCAAAGCACCCAGCCTTTGGTCCTATCAAAGTGTTCCCAAGCTCATCTTAGATGTCAGAGCACCTATCACAGCTAAGGTTTAAATCATAACAATCTAGATAAACATCTGAGCTCTGCATCAGGCAACTGATCTGCAGCCCTTACTCAGGACAGTGAGGAGAGGTATCGCAGGTGTCTCTGCAGGTGTCTCTGCAGGTGTCTCTGGTGGTGAGCTGGTGTAGGTGATGAATCACCCATGGGAAGTGCTGCTCTCTTTGCATGGGTGAAGGAAAGGACTGAGGTGAATGCCTCTGATATACCATACAGCTTTACCATCCCAGTGAGGACATCTGCAAGGAATCAGTCTCATAAATCTCCTTTTCGTGTTATAAATGAGCAGAAACAGTGCTCCGAGATAGAGCTTGTCTGAGCTAATTGAGACTTTTCAGGTATTTATTTGGAGATATAATTCTAAATAGAAAAGAATTGATCTCCTTGACCTCCAGAGCAGGTGTCTTCACCTGAGCTATTTGTCACAGATAATCAGTGGGGAGAAATAGGCAATTTCAAACCTAAATTTATCTCCTCCAAATGTTACTCCAAAAGGTCAGGCAAGCCACATTTTACAAGGATCAAATTTTCTGTGGTGCTCAAGTGAGTTTAAAGACTAAAAATAAGCTAGGCAAAAAAAAATTTAGAGTGGATGCCCAGGTTTTATTGAGAAGACTTCCACCCAAAAAGACACTGTCTGGAGACAAAACAGAAAAATGATGGACATGAGAAAATCACTTTTTGCTACTCCTGTGTCAAGTCCAAAGGCTCAGCAAGGTTAAAAAGAGGCTGATTTACTTGTGCTTTGTGTGACAGATGCAGCCGATTAGAGCAACAAGTCCAACTTCTCTCCCACTCACAAAAACCCTCTCCCTGCCACTTCTCTCCCTAGAGTATTTTGGACATGGGTGTGAGGTTCAGCAGTCACGTGGAGCTGCTGACCCGGGCTCTGATGGCAGGTGGTGGGTTCACATCTAAGCATTTGCTGCAGCAAGTCATACACACGTGGAAATGCACATGGATCACACAATTGGTTCCCACCATTCAGCCAGAGCAGTGGACATTCTGTTCACATTGGCTTTACCAAAACCTTCTGCCCTCTGTCCCAAATAATCCTTATAGCCAAACTGGGGAGATACAAGCTGGAGAAGTGGAGTTTAAGGTGGGTGAAAATTCCACTAGATGTCCGGGCTCAGAGGATTCTCGCCAGAGCTAAATACTGCATCTCCCACGCAGGCCCCTTGATCCACTAAATTTGCATCATCAGAATGTCTTGACTTCTCCAGAAACAAAGGGCAAAGGCTCACACAAAAGAATACAGAAAGAAATGCCACTATCTTGAGAGCTGATTAAAATCCTCCTGTTTACCATCTCCTGTGCCAGTAAAAACAAACAGACCAACAAAACTGGAAAAGTTCCCTAATTAACCACATGGGAATGATTTGCCTTCCAGCTCTTAATGAGTGGTGAGAAACATTCCACACTTCGTTAGGGGCAGGGCCATGTGGTACCTTTAGGGAGATCACACGTTTTAAAAACCATTGCAGGCAACTCAGCCAGAGGAACTCTGAGTCTGTTGCTACTGTACAAAAACTGTTCCTCTGGGAACATTAGATGGACCTATGTGTGCCAAAGGGATCCATTTCTGTATGATATCTCCTCAGGAGTGCAATGAACTGCACAGATTCAATTTAAAAAAAAAACAAAACACCCAAAGGAAGGATTAATAAAGAGGTAGGTAAAGGATGCCATTGATTTCTTATGAGATTTAAGGATTATTTGCATGACTTGCTCAGCACCCCTCATCCATCGCAGACACTTCTCTGGCAATCAAAACCAAATCTCCACCTGCAACACAAAGCCTGCAGTCAGGTGTTCACCCACAGGTTGAGTTCTTTTGTACTCGAGCTTTTCCAGCTTGGTCCCTCACACCCTTACTTCACCCCAGAGCTCTGTAGTCACTACAGAATCACTTTGGACATTATCCCTGGAGACCACCAAATCCCAGCAAGTGGGATTGCTCCAAAGGCAGGACAAGCTCAGCAGCCCTTCTGCAACATGCTGCATCTGCCCTCTGGCAAACAAGAAAACTCTCAAAACATCAGGTCAGGTTAAGAGACTGGTGCTTAATATTCCAGAGGGAGTCTCCTGAAGATANGCTGCTGATCAGACCCCACCAGGTGGAACAATGCTTTGGAAAGAAACTGAAAATTCTTTTTCCCGGGGCAAAGGCAAATAAAACCTTTTGACTAAAGTTAAATGAATATTTTTAAACTGGTATGTTTTCCAACAATGTCACAGGTATTTTTTCCTTCAAGGAAGAAAAATGATTTGAGCACAGGTCCCTTTGGCAAATTCCCAAATGTGTCTTTTTGTCCTCACCAGTTTGCAGGTGACAGCACCTGTTTTGGTGTTAAAGTCCACAGGGGGACCAGAAGCCTTTTTTCTATTGCCAAAACTCACCTGCTTCCAGCCTTCCTCCCCGTGACAAAGTCCCCATGCCCCGGTTGGCCATGGTCCCCATCTGCCCCCCCTTCCTTGCTCTGTGCAGATGAAGCTCTCGACTCCATGAGGTGGGCACCCACCACACAGCACTGCAAGCAGATCCACTCAGGGTTTCCATGCACAAGCTGGGCAGGATTTCTTGGAATTTCTCCCTTGACATAAAGGTAATGTTCTTTTAATCTTTTTAACATGGAGGATGCAAGACGCAACACAGCCTGCAGGGCTAGGCAGTGCTGAGGAACACCAACTGTGGGGATGGCCACAACATCCTGTTGGGATGAGAGCCGGAAACGTACAGACTTGTTTGTGCTCACCTGCACAGAATTGCATGCAAATTTGTCCGTGCCATGCATTCAAAGGAATTCATCATACACCGAAGTGCATCCATCAAGCAAAAATGCCCTGATGTGACCACTGTGGGTTCAACGAGCACAACCCTGGCAGGGCTGGAGAACACCTAGGCACTTCAAGGCCCAAAACACGGATTGGCTGAGGATCCCCAGTCATGGCCTAAAGAGTGGAGGAAGCCAAGCAGCCTGGGAAATCTCTTCCAAGGTTGGTGTACGAAGGAGAAATGTTGAAGCTCAGCAGTGCAGTTCAGCTGCCTGTGTGAAAAAAGAGGTTCACTCTCCTGTTAAAAATTTAAAAGTTTAATAAAAGACAATAGGGGACAAAAAGTGAAGCGAAAGTTTACAGCGCTGGGTGCCCTGGAATTCGGCCACGAGCACGGAGACTCCCTTTACATACTTTTTCTATTGCAGCCCATTGCATATTCATAAACAATTATGCATATTCAAACTTCTCCCCAAACTATTTTAGATGTTCCAGGAACTGGTTAGCATAACTCCTCCTGAGCATGCATAGTCCTTTTGGAGAATCCTGTATCTTTCCTCCGCTTGGTGGTTGCAGCAGGTGGATGTTGTTGATAGAAATGTCTTGTGGCAGGGAACCTGGTCACGCCTGTGCTTCGGATGTTATCCAGCTAAGCAGATGGTTTAATTATTGTAAGCTAGCTACATTCTAAAACAGCTATATCAGTTATTTTTCCACTATATCTAAGTTAGAACAAAGAAAAATAAAGGCGTTTAGTTATCATTATATCTTTATAGCAAAAGCTACCTCTATAAGAATTAACATTATACACATAGTATCCATTTTGATATTTGCGAAAAGCTAATATTATAATAGGTATTTATCACACCTGGAAGAGAAAGACCAGTGGCAATGAGAAGGTGCTGGGAGGGAGAGAGGGAAAAGGACATGGTGTGTCCTCACAAATGGGATCCTTTTGGTGTTCAGACAAGGACTGCAGGGCTGAGAGGAGCTCGGCCTTTTGTCAGTGGGGTTGAAAACACCATCCCAGGACTGCCCCAGGCAACTGGTCCTAGTCTGTTCCAAGTCTCCAGCAATTGGTGTGAGTGTTCTGCCCACAATTACATGCTTATAGAAACTTTAGGAAATCTCATTCCAACCTCAAAACAAACATCCATGAGGGAAAAATCATAGTCTAAACAAGAAAGTGAAAGGCACCAGGAACCCAAAACACAGCCTGTGTCATCTGGGATGTCTTACATTTCAGAAGAGATTGTCAAAAATTTTTCAGTCTGCTTGGGCAACCTCTGAGCCTGGGGCAGTGCAGGACCAGCATAAAAGCCAATGCAGGTCCTTGGTCTCTCATCCACTTCACTCTCCTTTTTCTCCTCTAGAACTAGGTGAGTCTGCAGTCCTTTTTCTTTCTGCTACTCCTAGAGGATGAAGCCATTACTCAGTGGAGAGGTGTTGTAGTTTAACCTCAGGCAGCAACCGAGCACAACAGAGCTGCTCACTCACACTGCCCTGGCAGGATGGGAGAGAAATTCAGAACAGTAAAGGTGAGGAAATCCATCAGTTGAGATAAAAACAGTTTAACAGGTACAACAAAACCCAGCATACAAGAACAGCAGACCGAGGAACTCATTCACTATTTCCCAAGGCAGGTGGGTGTTTAGCCAACCCTAGGAAAGTAGGGCTCCAACATGTGGAACGCTGACTTGGGAAGACCAGCACCTTAACTCCAAACTACCCCCTCATCCTTCTTCTTCCACATATTTATATGCAGACCATGACACCATATGTTCTGGAATATCTCTTTGATCAGTTGGGGTCAGCCATCCTAGCTATGTCCCCTCCCAACTCCTTGTGCACCCCCAGAAGGCGGGGTGACGTGAGGAGCAGAGAAAGCCTTGACTGTATAAACACCATTCAGCAATAACTAAAACATCCCTGTATTTTCAAAGCTGTTTCCACCACAAATCAAATCATGATTAAGATGGTATGGAATAATGGGTGGAGAATATACTGGTTTTGGCTTGGACGGAGTTAAATTTCTTTAGGGTGGCTGATATGGTGGTGCCGAAACCCGGGAAAAG
>VZTG01005788.1:0-11676 GCA_013397845.1 Melanocharis versteri | reverse complement strand
CCTGTTGTCAGAGATTTAATCCTTTTTTATGGATCACAACTTAGATTTTACTCATTAGAAACTAGAATAGTGAGTGGAAGTCCTTGAATCAGCATGAAAAGCTCTTTGGATGTTGGTCTAATCAGCTTGTCTGGGAAGAGGTTACTAATTTTGGCCTATTCTCTGAAAATTAATGATTTTTCAGTGACAGAAGTGGTGAAAGCAGAGTGAACTATGTGTGGCACAAGCATCCTTCTAAGCCTTTAGTGCTCCATCATAGCAGGGTAATTAAAGGTAGCATTTAGTTCAAGAGATAAGGAATCTTCTGTCCAAGCTCACTGCTTCCTTCAGTTATGACAAAGCCTTCCAGGAAGTCCTCCACTCTCTTCCTTGACTGTCTCCGTGTGTAGATCAAGGGACACAGGGCTTTGGAGTCACTTCATGTGGGTGGTGGAGCCTCTCTGGGTGCTGCTCTTCCCAGGTCTCTGCCAGCCTTGGCTGCAGATGTGGAAGCTCATTCTGATTGCCCATAGTTGGTGTGGCTTGGGAGCAGGTCTTCAAAGTTGACTTTAAACGTTCTGATCTTGGTTCCTGTGTGCTCTGCAGCTACAAACTGGCTGAAAACATTGATGCTCAGCTGAAGCGCATGGCACAAGATCTGAAGGACATCACTGAGCACCTGAACACATCAAGAGGCCCAGCAGACACGAGTGACCCGGTAAATGCAAGCTTCTATTTTTATTTTTTTATAATTTATATTAAACTGATCTTGATGCTCCTTATGGCTTTACTCAGCAGCTTTTTTTTTCAGTAAAAATTTCCCTGCAGTATTGCAGACTGAGTTTTTCCACATCCATTTTGAATTTTGCCACCTCAAGCCTAAGGTGATGAATGTTCTGCTGGTTCATAGGTCTAAATTAAAATAAGCCAAAGCCACAGACATGTAATCTAAACTATGCAGTTTTCTTGCTGCTAAAGAGAAGCAAAGCAGCAGCATTGCTGCACACACTTCCCTGGAAAAGTGGCTGCTGCCTTAGGTAAGCTGTGCAAGGAGAAACTTGCCTTTGACTCCTCAGTGTTTATGCAGTCTCACTACTGACTTGCACCTTCTCTCTCTGCTCAGCTTCAGCAGATCTGTAAGATTTTGAATGCACACATGGATTCCCTGCAGTGGATTGACCAGAACTCAGGTGAGATTTGTCCTGCAGCCTTTTGGGAATGTGAATGGGAAGCAGGAGCATGCGTGGGAGTGTTTGTTGTTCATCCCTGAATTCCTGAAGAGACCTGAGGAATTTTCCTCCTCACCTTCAGTGGCACTGTCCCTTCTGTGCTTGAATTCTCCTGGTGTGCCTGATTAGAGGCCTCTGCTGAGAAGCTACTGCTGGCAACTGCTGGTGTTTGACCAAAAAAGCCCTGCTTGAATGTTTTTCTTTCCACTTCTGCCAGGTTGCATTCTGCAGTGACTGTGACATTATTCCTTGTTTCTCCCACAGCTGTGCTGCAGAGAAAGGTAGAAGAGGTGACAAAAGTTTGTGAGAGTCGCCGCAAGGAGCAGGAGCGCAGCTTTCGGATCACCTTTGATTGAAACACTCCCAAGCTCATAGGATGAACATAAAACCTCCACAGAAAACAGAGGTGTTTGAGGTCTGAAATGGTGACCTGGCATTGTTTCTTTTCTTGCAATAAAATGTGTTGTTTGTTCCAAAGGCAGTGTTTGTTTTGTTGGACAGGAGAAACTAGGAACTGCATGAAGTTTGTGGGAGAAGTGTGGGCTCTGCCTGCAGACTGGTGAGGTACACACATGCTGCCTTGGAGGGCTCGGGGCAGTCTCTGTCTCCTGGGGAGCCAGCAGAGCTGGGAGGCTCCCAGGACTGAAGTGTGGGCACAGTCCTGCAGCAGCAGAGTGCAGCACACCTGGCTCGAGAAGACTTGCGGACTATAAACATCAGTAAGCAAACACTAAGGAAATACCACAATAAGTGCATTTATTTACCTGGCCTCTTCCCTCTCTCCTTGCTGTAACAGGGTGCAGGCAGTGCCCATCTCTCAAGAAGAGCCTAGTCCCCAGCCCTCCTTCCCCACTCTGAGTTTGTTGGACTTGCACATTGGCTCCCAACAGTCCTTCACTGTCCCAGGTTCAACCGCGGCGTTCCCCCAGCTCCCTGAAATCCACAAGGCTGCTGGTTCTCCATCCCTCACGTGGCAGGAGGGTTCTCTGCAGCCGAGGAGCTGGGGATGGCCGAGTCAGCCTCTGGCAGATGCTTCCTGCTTTTCCCAAAGGCGATCACCAGGGGCTTCCCCTGCAGCTTGTAGCCGTTCAGCAGCTGCAGGGCGCTCTGGGCCGACTCTGCGTCTGCAACGAGAGGGCACAGTGGGCACAGGGCACCCAGCAGGTGACCCTCTGATGGCCCCTCAGCCTGCTCTAGTGCAGTGTGGGGACCCTCCAGACATGCTGAATAACCACATGACAGACCACATCACTCCTGCCCTGGTAAATCCTCTTCCAACCCAGGGAAAGGACCATGGCACGATACAAAGAGAAGGGAGTGAATTCCCCCGCTTCTCCTTGGAGAGCAGGCTTGGCAGCAACCCAGTGCCCTGCGGGAGGATGTGACACCCTTGGGAGTCAGGGAAGAACTGAGAGGCAGGAGGCAGCAACTCACCAGGGAAGGTGATGAAGGCCTGATCCCTCATCCGGCCGCTCAGGAGGCGGAACTGGATCAGTGGGCTGTCCTCCTTCTGGAACCGAGCAAACAAGGACACCAGGTCCTTCATGGTCACTCGGGGGCCCAGGTTCTTCAAATACAGCACCTGTAACAGAGACACAGAGGATCAGCCAGCCTTTGCCATGCAAAGACACCTTTCAGCCTGGTCCCAAGTCTGTACAGCTCCAGGGTGTGAATTAGCTCAACCCTCACACCTACGTGCTAATGATGGCATTTGGAGGACAGGTGGCTGTACAGGGAAAGGCAGCTCTGAACTCGAGGCATCACCCTGCTCGCCTGCACCGAGCACTGACAGTTTCAGTTATTCATAAAACAGTTCAGTTCATTCCATGAATTTATAAAAGGCAACCATCTCCAGCTCCCAGATTGGCACAGTTTGAGTAAGGTCACAGCAGGCCTCAGCCAGGCCCAAACGGACAGGGCACATCTTGACAGGTGACCTGATGGAGCCAGGGAGGGCTGGGCTCACAAGTACAACTCCTTTCCAGGCTGGCGACTTCCCATCAGAGCCCAAGGTCCCTTTTCCCCCAGAGTGGAGGCTCCTCTCCCCCTTGGCCTGGAGGATCAGCCAAGCAACTTCAAGGCAACTGCAAAGAGCAGCCTTTGCTTACTGACACTGTTTCAGGGCATCCTGGTGAGCAAGGATAAATCCTGGTTCACCTCAGCTTACCTTGCTGGGCTCCCCTGGATGGCAGGATGAGAACCTGGGTATTTTCCGGAGCTCTTCCTCTGAGAGGCGGTTCTTGAGGATCTCCTCTTCTGGGACGAACTCTACTGGCTCTTTGATAACCACAGGCCTTGGAGGGGACTGGTGGGGCTTTGTTGCAGAAACACTGGGACTTGCTGCCTGTTCTGCTTGCTCCTCCTGGTCTGGAAGTGATGACTCCTCAGTCACAGCCCCCTGTAGGGCTGGGGAAGGGGACGAGCAGGGGTCACTCGGAGCAGACGGGACGTTTTCAGGGCACTTCTTGCTCAGCAGCTCTTGGTAAACACTCTCCAGGTGAACCATGGGGTCCTTTTCATCCGTTCCCCTCTTCTGAGTGTCATCTAATTCATAACAGAGAAACGTGGTAACTATCACCACTAACCTGGAAAAACACAAGGACTGCAAGAAGAGACACAGAAAGGAGAAACCCTGTTTCACCCCAGCCTCTGTGCTGAGGCCCTGCAGGTTGTTTAAAACAAGAGCAGCCCCAGCAAGTGCTGGTTCCCCAGCTCAGGATGAACCTGCAGAGAGCAGCAGCTCCACCAGCGCTACATGAGAGCTCTTTTCTTCAGAGATGCCCTCTCTTGTTTATCTGCAGCCACATTTCAGCACCTTCTAGTGACTCCTCCAACACACCTTCCTCCTCCTGCATGCACGGCCAGGATGGGCCATGCTGCCTTTCTGTACCACTACATGGAATATAAACTTTTTGCTTTCAAGGACATCAGATCAAGCTCCTGGGTTTAAAGAAGGTCCATGACATGGGCTGATCAACAACCTCTTTTAATTCTATTTAATGGAAATGAGGACAAATGTGAGAGCAGCATCTCCCAGCCTACAACTGGATCCAATTCCACTTCAGGGATGAGCCTTTAAAAAGCCATTTCTCCTCTTACCTGCTCTGTGCCTTTGCTTCCTTCACCCCCTGCAGTTACCTCAGAGAAGGAACAATCTTCAGTCCCACACAGGCACTTTGTGTAACTCAGAGCTCGAGGCTCTACCAAAGCATCACCCCGGCTCTTCTCCCACACCCCGAGCTGCTCTGCACTACATGCAACACATCGAGGAGACCCACGCTCTCCAGAAATGGACTTTAAAAGCCTCTAAATTAAACCCTTCAGAGAACCAACTCTCTGTCTGCTCCCGTAAGAGAGGAAAACATCTCCTCCCACACAGCACCAAAGCAGAGCCACATCTTCAGGGACAGAAGGCCAGACAGAAATGTGTTGGGCTCCCACACAGCCTGGCTCTGTGTGCTGAAGCCAAGGCAGGCAGAGCCCTGAGCCCACAGACCTTCGTGGTAGAGGGCCCGGAGGAAGGAGTGTCGGTCTGTTCCCTGGAAAAGGGCGTTCTCGATCTCCATCTCCCGCCGGCTCAGCTGCTTGCTGCCCGCAAACCTCTGCGGCAGCGCCAGGATGCGCTGGCGCTCCTCCAGCTTCTCCTGGATGGCATTGAGCCGCTCCTGCGTGGCCTCCGGGGCCGCCCCCAGCCCAGAGCCCTGGAAAACAAGCACGGCTTGGCTCAGGAATGGCACGGGCCTCCCTGTCCCAGCAAGTCAAATGTCACAGCCCTGCAGTGGGTGTGAAGGAACCCTCCCCCAGCGCACCAAGAGGTCCTGTTACTGCAAGGGTAGGACAGGCACAGCCACGCAGCAAGCTCCGTTCTTGAGGGAAGTGGAGAAACAGCTCCTTTCTCATGACCTATCTGTGCTGCTTCCCTCTCCCAGGCCTGTCTCCCTCTGTCCCTGCTGCCCCTGACAGCTACAGCCATTTTCCACAGCCACCTTCAGTGACTGCACAACCATCCTCTGGCAATTCCTTCCCCACACCTACAGCATCCCCGAGCTCAAGTTTCCACCAAGCTCTTCATCTGTGACCCTGAGAACCTCATTTACTGAAAAGTGGACCCCAGCTGCTGCTTGGCACCTGAGGGGAGGTTTATGCTGAGGACTAAACCCCGACCAGCATCACTGAGCTGGCTTCCAGAAACCACACAGGATGTCGCAATAACGGACACAGCCCAGGGAGAAAAGAGAGCTGAACTCAGGAGTAACTAGATAGAAAAGCCTCTATTTATTTATATACAGAAGGGTTTTTATACCCTAGGTCATAGAAAGTAATTGGATCTTCGTTAACCACCCCTCAGGGTTATTGGCTAGGTCCTAAAAACACACATTTCCTAAACAATCCTTCAGACTAACAATAACAAAGTGCAAAAACACCTCACAGGTGCAAGATAGAAGAATGATTTACAAAAGCTCTCTAGCTGTTTTGCAGCTAGCTCCGTGAGAAAGGGAGAATGCTCATGGACACAGGCAGATACTGAAAAATCTCTCTGCCACCAAGCTTTCAGCATCCACAACAGGAACTGCAGCACAGCCCTCACAGCTCACCTGCAATAAACAAACCTCGCTGCATGGGCTGCTTCACGCTGCCAAAGCACAGAGGCACACCCCAGCTGCTGAAAGGGCATTTCTGCTCCCCCATCCACCTCCATCAGAACACAGAGAACACGCTTTCACGGGGCAGTGGGTGGATTTTCTTTTCTCAAGTTCAGTTTGAGAATTACTGTGGCAGATCCTTCTGCCTCGGGCAAGCAACCAGGCTTTCTCCCTGCACTGAGCACAACAACCTAACAGAGTTTCCCATGGTACCTCTGCCCCACATCTGCACAGCTTCTTCCATTCACCATTTCACAGCTTCCCTGAGGCACAAAAGGCTGTTTATACGGAAAAGCAATTCCCGGAAATCATTTGTTGTACTTGGTTTTCAAAAAAGCTGCCACTTAGCAGCTGAAAATAACAGAAATCTGCACTCGGTACTCTGCCAAGAGCTCCCCAGGCAATCTGAAGTCCTCTCTGTCTCAGCTGACATTATTCATCACTCATGGTGGAATCTTTCACTCAGGGCCTCCATGTACAAAGCTGCACATCACTATCTGACTTGGGCTTTCTCCCTAAATATTCTTCTCTCAGAACCTGTAGAAGACATACCCTGATGTCACTGGTTTTTTTCTGTCAGAGTGGTGTTTTCCATACCAATCATTTTTTCTGAACGTCCCAGAATTCATTTCATACTAAATATAACAGCTGGTACTGCTGACATTAATTTTCATCCTTAAATTAACATCACCCCTCTCTACACCAAGCTTTAATCAGGCCACACCAGGGTGGGATTTGCATTTAAACACCAAAGCAAGTGATGACTTCAGCTGAAAAGAGGCAAACCCCCGATCACCACAGACAACTCTTTCCTGCACACAGCTATAACTCAGGAAGAGGAGACAGAGGGAAGCCAAGGATCAGCCCAAGTCCTATTTTGCACTTTTTTAGTCTGGCAAATTAAGAGCAGGACACTCCAGTGCACCTGACATAGGAAAACCTCAAAAGCCCCTTGCCTCTAGAAGGTGAAAGAAAAGGGTGAAGGTGAGGGAAGAGGAAAAACCTGCTGGAAGAGCACCCGGGGAGGAGCCAAGGCACTGCCACCACACACTGACAGCTCTGCACTGTTTTCATGTGGCTGTCCCAGGGCCCCTGAAGCACCTGCAAGCCCCTAAGGAGAACACTCCCTGCAAACATCTATCCCAAACCAGCAATGGGATCCAGGGATGCATCACGATACTCAAAGGA
This sequence comes from Melanocharis versteri, assembly GCA_013397845.1. Classification (NCBI taxonomy): domain Eukaryota; kingdom Metazoa; phylum Chordata; class Aves; order Passeriformes; family Melanocharitidae; genus Melanocharis; species Melanocharis versteri. The sequence goes on along the minus strand of VZTG01005788.1, from coordinate 4,637 downwards.
GGATGTTGAGGTGCTTTGAAATGTTTCCTTCTCCCTCTCTTCTGGCATTTAAATCCTCCATACACAGGTGAAATGATTTGAGACCAAGGCAGAGGCATGAATATACTCATGTCCTGCTGCGTTCCAAAGGACCCACTCCTGTCTCCACCACATCTTTTAACACAGACCATTCCACCAAAGAAAACAGGCCAGAAGAAACGTAGGATAGTGCTGGGCTACAGGCAAGGGATACAAGGAGTGGCCATTCTTTACCAATGGCTTACAAAGGACTGGAATTTTCCACCAGAGTGCCACAGGACTAGAGGAACCTGACCACACTCACACGAGAGCAGAGCATGCCCACCTTCCTCGCTGAAGCCCGGTTCTTCCAGAGCAGAATCTCCGAGTCGGAGAGCCCCAGCTCCCGGAGAGAGGAGGTTTCTTTGTCGCTCTCCTGCAGGGCCTGGAACTGAGACAGGGTCAAAGCCCCCGCAGCCTCTTCCCCAAAAGGTTTGTAAAAAGCTGCCGGGGCGAAGCATCTCCGCTTTGACTTGCACCTGTGAGCCAAAGCAACACAACAGCACAAACAGCTCAGCACCGAGGAACTGGGGGACAGGAAGGGGCTGCTCTCTCTCAAACCACGCCTGGGCCGGAGCAGGACTTACTGCTCGATGGAGACAGTGGTGTCGAGCTGGTGGTGAAGGAGGCTCTTCAGCTGCCTCTCTCCTTCTGTCTCCAAGTCTTCCAGGAGAAGCTCATCACTGGACAGGCTGCTGTTCACCCTGGGGCACACGGGCACAGCACAGGCATGGTAAGGCAACAGGGGAAACACTGCTCAAAATACATCCTTGTTACAGCTCCTCCACCTCTTTGGCTGTTTTTACGGGATGTAAAAAACACAGAACCAAAACTACTTGACCAAAGCTCCCTTTAACGCTAAAAGTCAACAGATTTGGGACTATTTTGAGAACAGCAAAGTACTCCAAGGAGTCTTTGGGTGTTTTTGCATTGATGGGGGGTTTGTTTGTTAGTTTGTTTGTTATAAAATCACATGCAATCATTTTTATTGACCGAAACCGTTTTGCATCAGCATCTAGACAGACACTGCCAGTCTCAAACGAGCCACGGGAGGAAGAAATGAAACCGCGACGCCGACGAGAAACCGTGAATTTCAGCGGCGCTCTTCCCTTTCCGGTGTCACCTGCTCCGGAGCGGATAGACCNGCACATCCCGGGCCAGCGGCGCATCCCGGGGGAAATGGCACATCCCGGGCCAGCGGCACATCCCGGGCGAGTGGCACATCCCGGGCCAGCGGCACATCCCGGGCCAGCGGCACATCCCGGGGCGAGCGGCACATCCCGGGCCAGCGGCGCATCCCGGGGCAAGCGGCGCATCCCGGGGCAAGCGGCGCATCCCGGGGCAAGCGGAGCATCCCGGGGCAAGCGGAGCATCCCGGGGCAAGCGGAGCATCCCGGGGCGGCCCCGGACCTGCTGCGTGCACCCAGCGGAGCACTGTCGTGGGCTGACCCACAGGCACCCACCAAAGCCGCTGGCCCACTCCCCTCCGCAGCTGGACCTCTGGAGAGGAGAGGAAATTTAGTGCAGGGTTCATGGGTTGGGATAAGAGCCGTAAGAGATCTCTCATCGGATGGCGTCGCGGGCAAAACAGGCTCGACTCAGAGATATGAATTGTTTACTATTAACAAAATCAGAGCAGGGTTAATGGGAAGTAAAATGAACCCTTAAAAACACCTTCTCCCTCACCCCTCCCTCCGTCCCGGTTCTACCTCCTACCCCAGCGGAAATGGGGGTTATGGTCCTTTCATCACCTGAGGCTTCTCCTGCTGCTCAGGGAGAGGAGTCGTTCCCCTGCTGCACCGTGGGGACCCTCCCACGGGAGACAGTTCTCTGTGACCTTCTCTGCTGTGAGTCCATCCCACAGGCAACAGCCCCCCTCAAGCTGCTGCAGCCTGGGTCACTCTGCTCTGGAGTGCAGTCCTTCAAGGACAGGCTGCTCCAGCCTGGGAGCAGGGCACCTCCACCACGGGCTCACAGCCTCCTCTCAGGCATCCCCCTGCTCTGGCATGGGGCTCCTCCGTGGGGTGCAGGTGGATTTCTGCATCCCTGTGGTCCTCCAAGGGCACAGCTGCTTCACCATAGTCCTCGCCACAGGCTGCAGAGGCATCTCAGCCCCAGCACCTGGAACACCTCTTCCCCTCCCTCCTTCTCCACTGACCTTGTTCCTCTCACATGTTCTCACCTCACTCTTCTCTGGCTGCAATTACAACTGAGCCACAAATTTGTTTTTCTTTCTTCTTAAATCTGTTTCACAGAGGCATTACCACCATTTCTAATTGGCCCAGCCCTGGCATGCGACTTGTCCACCGTTTGGAGCCACCAGGGACTGGCTCTGCTGGACATGGTGGAAGCTTCTGCCAGCTCCTCACAGAAGCCACCCCTGCTGCCAAAACCAGGCCGTGCAAAACCACGCAGAGCCCTCAAGGCAGCATTTCTGTTATCTCACCAGTCTGCAGGCACAGCTAAAGGACAAAGAGCACACACTTCCTGCACAAACTTCATCCAGTTTCTGATGGGAGCAGGGGACATCCAGTCCCACCACCACAGAGACTGGCTTTGAACAAACAACACATTTTATTGTAAGAAAAGAAACAAAGCGGGGCCATCATTTCAGTCCTCAGCTCCCTAACACCTCTGTTTTCTGTGGAGGTTTTATGTTCATCTTTGAACTTGGGAATGTTTCAATCAAAGGTGATCCGAAAGCTGCGCTCCTGCTCCTTGCGGCGCCTCTCACAAACTTTTGTCACCTCTTCCACCTTTCTCTGCAGCACAGCTGTGGGAGAAAGAAGGGATTAATGTCACAGTCACCCCAGAACACAACCGTGCACAGTTGTACCTGCAGAAGGAGAAAGAAAAACATTTTCTTGTTGACAGTTACTCAGATTTGACAGTGGACAAAGCAGGAGGAAAACTAAACCCAAAGCATTGCTAGTAAGACAATATTTTCATTATTGAATGACAGAGGAAAAAAATGGGTCTCCTTTCTAGGAAAACTTAAAGCAAACAGATGGCTATTTTCACACACATTCTGTAAAGAATTCAGGTGGCTCGGGGTCCGTACCAGATTTCCTGAAAAAGGCATGTTTGGAATGTGGAGCTTAGCATAAATGTTCTGAAAGAAAACGCCTAATTAAACCCTGACCTAAGCCAATAATTCTATGTGGGCATGGAGAATAGCAGGCCTGCTTTCACAGAAGAAGTTAGACCAATGAGAGCATTTCTCAGCACTGTAGCCAGGCAGTGCACTCCGGGGCTGCTGAGAGGAGAGCTGCTTTATTCTGCCGTGCCCCCGTGTGGCTGCTACCAGGTAAAATCCAAACGGCACAGAATTCCAGAATCCCTCACCAGGAGGCACTCCCTGGGAGAAAAGTTCCTCTTTTCTGTCTTGTTTTAGTATGGCCCGAGTAAAACGTGAATCCCAAACCAGAAACAGTCACTCCACTGTCCAGTGTTTACTCCTGAGTGCATCTCCTGCTCTGCACTGGACCTCAAGCTATTGAAGCTGTGAAATTCCCATGTTATTCCTACAGTTACCCCACCTGCAAATCAATACAGGCTGCATCTTACCTGGATCTGGCTTTCCTGTCTTCAGAGTGGGAAGGATGATAACATTCAACATACACACCTCCCCTCACCAAGTTTCCTGCTCCACAGGCAAACCCCACATGCTTTTAGGAAGTGAAGTATTTAACATTAGTTTGACAAAATGAATAATAAGGTTTTCAAGTTCTCTGCTTTGCACTGACGTATTTCAAGCAGGGCTTTTTTGGTCAAACACCAGCAGTTGCCAGCAGTAGCTTCTCAGCAGAGGCCTCTAATCAGGCACATCAGGAGAATTCAAGCACAGAAGGGACAGTGCCACTGAAGGTGAGGAGGAAAATTCCTCAGGTCTCTTCAGGAATTCAGGGATGAACAACAAACACTCCCACGCATGCTCCTGCTTCCCATTCACATTTCCAAAAAGCTGCAAGATAAATCTCACCTGAGTTCTGGTCAATCCACTGCAGGGAATCCATGTGTGCGTTCAAAATCTTACAGATCTGCTGAAGCTGAGCAGAGAGAGAAGGTGCAAGTCAGTAGTGAGACTGCATAAACACTAAGAGGAGTCAAAGGCAAGTTTCTCCTTGCACAGCTTCCCTAAGGCAGCAGCCACTTTTCCAGGGAAGTGTGTGCAGCAATGCTGCTGCTTTGCTTCTCTTTAGCAGCAAGAAACTGCATAGTTTAGATTACATGTCTGTGGCTTTGTCTTATTTTAATCTATACCAAATAACCAGCAGAACATTCATCACCTTAGGCTTGGGGTGGCAAAATTCAAAATGAATGTGGAAAAACTCAGTCTGCAATACTGCAGGGAAATTTTTACTGAAAAAAAGCTTCTCAGTACAGCCATAAGGAGCATCAAAATCGATTTAATAGATATCAGAAAGAGCTGGTTATTCAGATCTTGTTTTACGCAGATATAAAAACGGCATAAAGAAAAAGTACGAGTGGAGTATCCACATGGGGACAAATGAAGAGTTAGAACTATTCCAATATCCTTTGCCTCTTCAGCAATATAAAATAGAAGCTTGCATTTACCG
>VZTG01005784.1:0-20708 GCA_013397845.1 Melanocharis versteri | reverse complement strand
CCTGCCGGCCCGGGGCACCGGAACCGCCATCGGCACCGGCACCGCCACAGGCACTGCCACCGGCACCGCCCCCGCGGGGTCCCCGCACCGCGCCTTGCAGCGTCCCGCGCCCCCGGCAGCCCGTGTGTCCGGGCCTCAGCCGGCTCCCCGGGGCTGCAGGCACGCCTAGGCGAGGCGGAGGCTGCCCCGTGCCGAGCGGCCGGGGCCGTGTCCGGTCCCGGTTCCGTGTTGGTCCCGTGTCGGTCCCGTGTCGGTCCGGTGTCGCTGTGCGGGGCTGGTCCCGTGTCAGTGCAGGGGGCCAGTGCCATGTCCATGTTCGGGTCCCCTCCCGTGTCGTTCCCGTGTCGTTCCCGTGTCGTTCCCGTGTCGTTCCCGTGTCGTTCCCGTGTCGTTCCCGTGTCGCTCCCGTGTCGCTCCCCTGTCGCTCCCCTGTCGCCGAGCCCCGTGCTCAGCGGTGTGCTGTGCCTCCGCAGGGTTGGGTTCCGCTCGCCCTGAGCCATGGCCGCGGCCCGCGGCGCTGCCGGGCTCTCGCAGCTGCAGTTCGCTCCGTTCAGCAGCGCCCTGGACGCGGGGTTCTGGCACGAGCTGACCCAGAGGAAGCTCAACGAGTACCGGCTGGATGAGACCCCCAAAGTCATCAAGGGCTACTACTACAACGGTGGGTGCCAAGCGAGCGGCTCTGAGTTTCTCCTGCCGCTGCTCTGAGTGTCTCTAACACATTCCAGGTGGTCTGCGTTAGAAAACGCAACTATGGATTTTGAATGTTTCACTGGGTAACTTACATCAGCAAAAACGAGGGGAAATAACCTGTGTGTTTCGGTTTCAAACAAGCTTTTTTTTTTGTCCAGGTGATCCTTTGGGTTTGCCAGCTCGCTTGACACTGGAGTTTAGTGCCTTTGATATGTGAGTACACACCTGGTTTACCTTTATCTGTGTGTGAAGACACTCTCCTGGTGTAAAACTGATACATTGGACAAACTCTAAGTGAGAATAAATAACATTTTCATGAACTTTGTAACAGTGGAGAGGCTGCTTTGAGTCACAAAAATTAGCTCCTTGTGTCTGCAGTGGTGTATTCATCTGAATGTAAAATGTTCTGAATTCTCAAATTCACTCACTAGCTGCATTATGTTTATGTAAAATACCATTTTTCCCTATTTCCTCAGCTTTTTGCATTAGGGAGGCTTTTTTAGTCATTTGACTCCTTCCCTTATAACTTTAATTAGGATTTCAAATGGTTTTTACAGTCCTGGGTTGTTAACATTGTAATCTCTTCCAAAGTATTTGATTGTTATGACTGGAAAATTATCAGGTTTTGAGAACAGTGTTGAAGGAGGCAGTGAAATTAATCAGACCTGTAAATTAGGAAATTATGGTAGGTTTTTCACCTCATTTATCTCAAAAATAAAACACTGTTTGCAAACAGCAGCTTCTCCAGCTGATGATGTTCTGGTTCAGGTTTCCTTTGGGCTGTGTTTGAAACATCAAATTTTAATTAACTCGTTGTGTTAGTACAACCCTGACATCTGAGTTCAGCCTAAATTAGTTTTTCTCATTGAAAATGCCATTTGAACAGAACTTAAAATGTTCAGACCCTCATTAGTGTGACCTTGCTTGGAGAAAACACAGATGCCAGGTCTATTTTTGAAACCATGATGGAGATGTGTGTTTGTGTGGTTATTATTCCATCAGTCCATGTTCATAAAGATGTTTTCATTAGAGGTGGTGTTAATTTTGTCACTGTGCCTCGTCATTTGATAATTCAAGTTTACACCATAAGATAGATGCTGCTGCTGCTGCTGGTGTTAATTCCTGGAGTTTTCCTTCCTTTTTATTTTTTCCAGGAATGCTTCAATCCCAGCACGTTGCTGCCCTGCTGTTGGAACGTTGTACAACACCAACACTTTTGAGACTTTCAAATCCTGTGATAAGAAATCACTTCTGGACAAAGAAGCAAATGAGGTAAGATCTCAAATCAAATCACAGAGTGCTTCCAAATCCTTTCTACCAGAAGTTGCACTCTGCCCCAAATCTGGGGATATTCCAGTCCTGAGCAGCCTCAGGATTTCGCTTATTTTGGAAGGAAGAGTTTGGCGTTTGCTTTTTCCTGCTCTCTACAAGAGAGTAGAACCTAATTTAATTATTGATAGCTAATTTTACTTGGAGAACTCCATCCCATTTTAAGCTGTACAATGCTCTTGGAGCTGCCAGAGGCTTGAATTTTGCAGAGCACATTTTTAGGGTTTGTCTCAATACCCAAAAACCAGCAGTGCCTAGTTTAAACCCTGGATTGCTGCAAGTCTGTGTGACAGAGAGATGGGGAAGCTCCACAGCAGCAAGGAAACTGAGGTAAAGGTGGGTCAGACTGTCACCAATTAATTTAATGTCATGGCCTGGGGAGAGGTGAAAGCCAAATTTAAGATGTTTTACTTTGCCCAGTCCTTGATTCTATTAATTAATTGCCTTGAGTAACAAAGTTTCTGTGCATATCTTCACTCCAAACTCAGAATTTTTGGCATTCATAGTTCCATTGTCTGACCTTTAAAATCCTGTTAACACAGATAATTGTGTGGATAAATTCCGCTCAAAAAGATCACAGCAAATGTTTATTTCCATACTTTAAAGGTAGCTGGGAAAACCAAAATTATTGCAGCTGTTTTTATGTTCTCTTGGTGTTTCTCTGCCCTTTCTCTTCCTTCTTGTCCCCTCCATCCGTGGCAGATCTGGGAATCAATAAAGTCTGGAGCTGCTCTGGAGAACCCAATGCTCTTGAACAGGTTCCTGCTGCTGACATTTGCAGTGAGTACAGATAATTTGTGTCTCCCACTTGTAGTGGAAGTGGTGAAGTAGTTTCTTTTTAGAAGTATTAATATATTTTTTTATTGATTATAATGCTGTATTAATATATTTCTGTATTATTTTCTACAAATATATAAGATTACCTGGTGACCTTACAGATATCAGTAAAATTAGAGCAGCTGTTTTTAATAAATTGAAAGTTTTACTTAATCCTCCAGTTAACAAAAACTGAAGGATTCTACACACATTGCCGTTTTTAATATTAGTTTAAATCTAGTTTAAATCTTAAATAAAACATATGCAGAGAAGGGAGGTCTTTTAATATTTTTATGAGCTTCTAAAATCATTGTGAGGTAAAGATTCCTGTCGTTCCTATGGTAAGAATCATAAATCATTAATTATAATTAGTATTATATCATTTACTTTGATATATCTCTTTCTAATTTTACTTTTTTTTTTTCCCTAGGATTTAAAAAAATACCATTTCTATTACTGGTTTTGCTACCCTGCTCTCTGCTTCCCTGATGGAATTCACATCACTCAGAAACCTGTGTGTCTTGGGGACAGGTTCTCACCAAGTCAGGTATTCAAAATCCTAAATATTGGGAAATCTGTAATTCTGAGAACTTCTGTGAGCTGTAGAACTCAGTATTTTTTGTCACCACATACTGAATTAATTGGAGACTCTAATTTCTTTTAAAATCTTCCCTTTTTTTTATTTCCACGTGGGTTTTTTGTTTACCTTTTGTTCCACGATTGTATAAATTGTCTCAGTTTAGATGCAGGTCTGGCAAAGAATTCTTGAAGAGGTAATTATGTTAAGTTATATATTACATATTTATTTCATATATATATATGTTAAGCTGTACATAAAAATTAAAATCAGTGAATATACAGCTGAACCTCATTTAAAAGAAACCTTTATAAAGGGGCAGCCCCTGAATGAGCCAACTCATTAAAATTCCAAAATTTATTTTTATTAATAAATTATTTTTGTTATTAATATAATCCGTGGTTGGACAAGAAAAATAAGTTATTTTTTTATTTTTTGAGGAGAAAAATGAAACCATTTTTAGTTTCTTTTGTATTACAGTGCAAAATTGTTAAAGCTGCTGGTTCAGTTGTGTTTTCACCCCCAGGTTGAAGCCCTGCAGAAAGCCTACGATGACCTCTGCCAGCAGGAGGGGGTGACAGCCCTGCCTTATTTCTTAATCAAGTACCACGACAATTCTGTCGTGGTGTCCCTGCTGAAAAAGTGGGATGGCTCCTTTCAAGAGCAAGGAGGAAAGGTAATAAGAGTTTTATATCATTTTATAGAATTAATTGTTTCATTTGTGGGTGGTTTGAAGCTCTGATACGAGCTGGGCACAGTGGCTGTGTCTTGAGGGTGGCTGTAAAGTGATTTTTATTCTGTTTTTCCTTTGATTTGTCTTGCTGGCCCGTGCCCTTTCACTTTTTGATCATCTCAAAATGCAGGATTTCGTTTTGAGAGCAAGGCTTCAGTTGCTGAGCTTCCCTCATAATTGTAATGTAATTTTTGAGGTGATGAAGGTGCATTTATTGCAGTGAACATCCAATGTCCCTAAAGAGGCCAAACTGAATAAATCTCAAAGCCGTGGCAAAAGCTGGAGTGAAACCTGCTGTGACCATGGATTAAATATTTATAAATATGCAAAATGTGTGTGTGTAAAATCCCTGTCCAGAATTTTTATTGAAAAATGCCAAATAACTTTTGCATGACTGTGAATAGATGACTTCTCACGTAGAAAAAATTTGATTTTCAGGTGACAGTTGGAGTTTATGATCCTTGTAATTTATCCCAGTACCCAGGATGGCCCCTGAGGAATTTCCTGATCCTCGCAGCCCACAAATGGTATCTATTTTATTCTTTCCCACAAAGATCATTTGTTGGTTGATATTAAATGAGATATTTTTCTCCCTGTGGCATTTCACTCATATCACCCACCTGAGATTTTGCTTTTTCCCTTGACGTTACCCACTCGGAGTGATTCTGATGTTGTGCATTATTCTGTTTTTCACTTCTGTCAGTCACAAATTCCTATTAATCCTAATCCTCACACGGATACATGTACCTGAAAATGCCAGCTTCCCACCCCGCTATGCCCTCCAACTGTTTCAAATCTTGTTTAAAATATTCTGTGAATTTACATAAAAAATCAGATATTCTTAGGTTTTCTTCTCGTACCACCTGAATTTTTGTGTTGGGGAAAAGATGGGAAGACAAGACACAGTTTTACACTCTGGGTTTTGGAAAGAAAGGATTTAAATTATCAAATCAACTCGGGTTGCTGTAAGAAAACTGTAATTAAGTTGCACTCCCCTCGTTTTGAGTGTTACATTTACACAGCCTTGGGGTTCTGAGGGGTTTAGGCACTAAAATTCTCATTGTTTGTCTGGGGGTTTGAATCATAAGGAGGAAAAATCCTATATATTGAGACCTCAGAGCATCTTGGTGCCACAGCAAAGTCCAGCGTGTCACCTGACGTGTTCTTGGTGCTTTTCTGCTTTTTATTCCTCTGAATCTGCAGTTTGCCCAGTGCTGGAGAAATGCAGGTGCAGGAGCTGTTTCACACCAGTTCTTTTCTCACCCTTGAGGAATTATTTCTCTTTCTACACCTGATAAAGACACCAGTGTTCAGTACCACGACAAAAACCCTCAATCAGAACCTCCAAAGGATTAAACCTGTGTGGAATGGGGGTTGAAAAAATCCCTTTTCTATGAAAGAAGTTGCATATCTGTCTCTATTTATCTCTTTTTTTTATGGCAGGGGCAGCTTTCTGCAGAGGGTTGAAGTGCTGTGTTTCAGAGACAGGACCATGCAAGGGGTGAGAGACATCACACACAGCATCATCTTTGAAATCAAACTGCCAGAGACACCCCTGGGTCCAGGTAAACCATTCAAATCAAGTTTTTCCCTTTTTTTTTCCTCCCTCCTTAAGCACTGCAGAGATGGAAAAATAAATTACTACTACAAAATGGTTGGCTGTGCTAAATTATTTCAAATAGATTTTAAATGGTTTGAATTTCTGTTAAATGTCTCTGAAGGAAATGGTTCCTTTTTCAACAAAAAAAAAGAAGAGGGAATATTCTCTCTTAATTTTTTCCTCCTGTAATTGTGCTTCTAATTGAAAAACAAGACAAGTCCTGGTGTCATATAAAATTTATATGCTGGTGTCATATAAAATACAATAAAAAGCAATTAGTCTCATTTTTGCTCATTAAATTCCTATACAGCCCTTCAGGTAGGACAAAAGGGGTAGTGAATTGATGGGATGCAAAATTTCTGGATTATTTCTAAAATGGTAAAAGCCTGCCCCAGAGTGGAACTGTTCCTTTGATGCCATGGTGACAAATGCAGGTGTATTTTAAAGCAGTAGATTTGAAATGGTAGAACATAATCTCTGATTTAATTTCTGGGTACAGGGCAGAAAAATCACAAGATTTCTCTACCTCAGGCAAAAAGTTCTGAATGCTTCACCCGTCATTGTTGCAGATTATTTAATTATAATTATATCTTATAATTAAGATATATAATTCTCCACTGAATTTACAGATGGGGTCTAGGGAACATAAAATGATGACTAAACTTGGCAAAATTTGCCGAATTCTGAATTTACTGAGCTTGACATTAAAGATTTGGTGGGGAATGGTGCCAGCTCTGTCCTGGGTTTGAAGCTGAACAGGCAAAAGCAGCACAGAGAGCAAAGAAATTCTCCAGGAACTTGCAGTTGGTGTAAACAGCACAATTTGTATAGCAGGTTGTTAAAATACAGGTTATTTACTGGCAAGTTTAAAACAAATTTTTTTCCAACAGGGTTAAATCCAACGAAATTTCTTTTTGATGCCTTGTGATATTAAGCTTTTCGTTCTTTCTTTCCTTTTTTTCTTGCTTTTTTTTTTGTTTTAAATACTTCAAACAGATTGTCCAAAAGCTGTGGGATGGGAGAAAAACCAAAAGGGAGGCATGGGGCCAAGGATGGTCAATCTCAGTGAGTGCATGGATCCAAAGAGGTTCGTTTATTATCTTTTAAATTCCCATCATTTCCTTTACTTGGGTTTAATCCATGGCAAGTTGAAGTGTGAAATAAGAAAGAATAGACAGTAACAGATATTTTTTGGGCATTCCTTTTTGGAGGGAAGGATCTTTACAGAGCAGTGCACTGCCTGCAGCAGAAATCTGGGCAATTTTGGACTCTGACTTCAAATTCTGCATGGATTTTATTTAAAACTGAGTGAAATGTAGAGTGTTACAGGCCTGTGGTAATTTTATTGAAACACCTGCAGGGTGTAAATGAAAATAAGAGAGGGGAAAAGTTCAGCCTTTGGGATTTGTCAGAGTGGGACAGGAAGGAGCTCAGGAAATGTGACTTTAATAATTTTTATCAATAATAATTTTTAATAATTTTGGGCAATGGATTGAGAAGAAAGGGGTTACAGAGTGTCTGCATCTGTGTCCCTGCTTTGGAAAAACTCGTTGGTCTGCTGGTTCAGTTTCACATTTTGCCCATCAAAGCCATTTTTGTCAAGCATTTGTGGAAGTTCTCAGTGTCTTCACAGACATTCAATAAATAAAGTTCATCTCAGGGTTCTTAATTCTTTAGGTAACTTGGCTTTCTTTACTTTTATAAATGATAAAAGTGCTTCCCACAGAGGTGTTGGTAAAAAGGCAGCCTTGAAAATTGCTCCTTAACTCCTTGTTGGACAAATAATTTACTGGATGCTGAAAAAGTTTTATTTATGATGTGTGAAGGAATGAAACTTGCAGGAATCTGGGAGCTGTGGTGGCCTGGCTTGATGAGAATTTTAACACCCCGTGTTCTGACGGATATAAAAATGTGCCCCTTGCTTGAACACAGATTTCCTACCTCATTTTCTTTCTCAAACTTCCACAAAGAGCTGCCCACACGCTTTAGGGCACAAGTGGAATATTTCATGGTGAGGGCAGGTGTAACTGGATACAGGAGATCAGGTAGTTTAAAAAAGAAACAACAATTTATGGACAATTTATCTGTCTCAGCACTCAGCTGAACAGGAATCTTGGCTGAGACGCCGTTTTTATTTTCATGCTTGCATCAATTTTGTTACTAAAATTTTAGTTTTGGGTTGTTACTCTTTCAGAAGCCCTTATCTGTTTGTTTTTCATATTACCTATGTGCTAAATTGCTGAATTCTGTAAAAAAAATTTAAAAATTAACTCAGTCAGCTGAACAAATTGCTTTGCTGGGAGAAGCACAGGAGGGTTGAGAAGTTGTTGTTATTTATTCTGTGGCACAGGTTGGCAGAATCCTCCGTGGATCTGAATTTGAAGTTGATGTGCTGGAGGTTGGTGCCTACTCTGGATTTGGAAAAGATTGTGGCTGCCAAGTGTCTGCTGCTGGGAGCTGGCACCCTGGGCTGTAGTGTTGCCAGGACCTTGATGGTAAATCCTTAATCTTGCAAATAATCTCCTGTTCCTCATAAATTCTATATTTCTTTTTTTGTTTTGTTCCGCTGCTGTGACACATCAGAGAAAAATTGCATTCTCTGCATCAAAATACACATAATATTAGTTGATATTATGAATTGCAGGAAGAGAAAAGATCTGTAGCTGATGGAAATAATTAAAGTTCTGCTAATATCAGATAGTAAGGGAACCTTGGCAGAATATTTTGGATTTATATTAAAAAAGAAATTCTGGAATAAATTAAGGTATAAAGACCAGATTCACAGTGAAGCACTGTGAAGTAAGTGTGCTGATAATTCCTTTCAGGGGTGTTCACCCCATTCCTGAACTCAGCAGGGTTTGAGGGATTTCTGTGAAATTCTACTTTTGGACCAACCACATTTTCTGTTCCCTTATTTCAGTTGCTTCGAATAATCACGAGCTCTTTGTAGCTTGAAAAAGTGGACCAAACTCACTTGCCATTATTGAATTTTGTTCTCCTTTAGGGCTGGGGGGTGAGGAAAATCACTTTTGTGGACAATGCAAAGATCTCCTACTCCAACCCCGTGCGGCAGCCGCTCTACGAGTTCGAGGACTGCCTGAGTGGGGGCAAGCCCAAAGCTCTGGCAGCAGCAGACAGGCTGCAGAAAATCTTCCCAGGAGTGGTAAGATCATTATTGCCATGTTATTATCACTGGGGGGGAAAAAAAAAAGTGACTTTCAATTGTTATTCCAGGTTCTAGTAGTTAAACGTTAAATACGTTACACAGGTGTTGTGTTGGTTACTGAGATGTTTTACTTCAAATCAGCTTTATTGAGGCAAATATTTGTAGTTATTACATAGAATGAAGGATCATCTAAGTCATTTTGTAGCTTATTGATAGTGAAGTGAATTTTTTTCCTGTCTAGGATGTTCTGAGGAGCTTTGAGTATTGCCAGGTCAGACATATTAATTGTCTACTCTGGGAGCAGGTCTTGAAGGAAGTAATTAATGTATTATTGAGATTTCCTATTATCTTTTAGACCCCAAATTTGCAATATTATTTAAATTGGTTTTCTGCATTAGAAGATAATAGCTTAGTATTTAACTTCCAGCAAAGGGAGCAACATATAGTCCCCTTTTTTTTTAATGTCATTCTAATATTTTATGAGATGGTAACTAAATATTTTGTCTTGGATAATTTGGAGGCATTGGAAAACTTTTCTTAGATTCCTGAGATTTTGCAGTTCTGTGGAATGAGCAAAATATTTCTTTGGGGATTTGTATGGACATTTTCTCCTCCTTAAAATAATACCAATGTGCCTTTTTGCTCTTTTTGCCATTGTTTGGCTGCCAAGGTGCACCACAGCTACTTTGGGTGGTAACTGCTGTCTAGTTTTTGAGGGACAGTTATTCAAAGAGAACTGTTGAAGCTGCCAGACTTTTCTGTATTCCTGCAGTCCCTAGATTGAGGTTTTTTCTGAATTCTGGTAGGATTTTAGTATTTTGTCCTTTTTTTTTGAGGGACAGTTATTCATAGAAAACCGTTGAAGCTGCCAGACTTGTCTGTATTCCTGCAGTCCCTAGATTGAGGTTTTTTCTGAATTCTGGTAGGATTTTAGTATTTCACAAACCTCATTGACCATTTTTTGGTGCGGCTAATTATTTATTTTAATTTATTAAACAAGAATTGCCCTCTTAAGTCACCAGCAGCATCAGATATGCTTATCTAATCAATCAGATTAGATGAGTTATTGATGAGTTATCCATGGATACATTTCTCAGGCACAGCATGGATTAAATTTTGTGTTCCTACCACAACTTTTTGGAGGAGATGATGACACTGAAAGTAAAGCCTGCTCCAGTAATTTCCTGATGTCTGTGGTGGTGGAACAGAGGGGAAAAAGAGGTGTATCCTTTGGGGTGGTTAATGCAGATATTCCCCACAGTCATTTCTCTAAGCTGCTAAATGAGCCTGGTTCTTTTTATCCTCGGGGATATTTATGATGTTTAGGATGAATATTCCCCCTTCTGGTTATTTCACCTGGATTTATGAGTTGTGCTGGTAATTAACTGATCTGAACAAAAGCTCATTCCACCGACCTTCCTCTCCTCTCTTCCCATGGAATTTCACGCTTGGTTTGTGCAGTTTTTACATTCTGGCTTTTCATTTTTTCTGCAGTGCCAGGCAGGGAGGCTTTGGCACGTAAAGGAGGGATCCATCCTTCCCTTCCCTTCCAGCAGATGGCTGGCAGATTGTGCTGCCACATTTCCAGAGGAAGGAGTTAATTGTTTGCATTGTGGAGGTGCACGTTTGGCTCAATGTTTGCTCTCAGTCTGTCCTGCCCGAAGAAGGGGCTGGAAGAGGGAAATGTTTCTGCCACAGGACCAAACTGCCCCAGCACCTGCACAGTGCAAGCCTGCAGCTCTGCAGGGACAAGTCTCTGAGTGTTTGTGTGCTGTCTCAAGTTCCCACGTGGCTGGGGGAATTACAGAGAAATCATCTGAAATCGTTCCTCTCCTCAGGAACTGAAAATAAAGAGCAGAGTGTGTGATGCTGCACGCGTGTCTGACTGTGATCAATATTCAACAGCAGAAATACAAACTGTTAAAACTGTGTGGGAAGGGGCTGGGAAGAGAATCTAGGCCACAAATTTTAATCACAGATGATAATCATATGTAAATGTGGCTGCTTGGCTTTGGGGGGATGTTTGGAACCCCTGGCATGAGGAGCAGTTCCACTCTGTTCTTGTAGTGATTTGCTAGGCCTGCTAAGACTCTCTGAGTGTGTTCTGCATAAAGACAGACTCAGAAACTCCAGCACCAGGCTTTAGTGCACAGCACTGCCCTGCAGAGAGGTGGAAAGAGCAGAGCTGCCCTTCTGCCAGACAGGAATTGGATTTATACTCTGATTTGTGTTCCATTTTACACCGATTCACTCACGAGGTTACCTTTTATACCTGATTTTCTGCCTGCCTCCCTGTAGAGCTCTGAAGGTTACAACATGAGCATCCCCATGCCAGGCCACCCAGTGAATTTTTCAGAGGTGACGATGGCCCAGGCTCGGAAGGACGTGGCCAAGCTGGAGGAGCTCATTGATGCCCACGATGTTGTTTTCCTGCTGATGGACACTCGGGAGAGCCGCTGGCTGCCTGCTGTCATTGCAGCCAGCAAGAGGAAGGTACTGCACTGATCCTTCCCTCTCTTTTCCCCCTCTCTTTTCCCCCTCTCTTTTCCCCCTCTCCTTCCCTCTCCCTCTCCTTTCCTCTCCTTCCCTTTTTTTAAATACGTTTCTGGCCCTGAACAATGGGCTTTTATTTCTTTATAGCTCAAATAAACCTTTTGCCAGTGGAGAGATCAGCGTGTCCCTTTAGTGTGGGCTCCACGGAGTTGTAATTTCAGGTTTAAGTGGGTGTAACTTGATAACTTCATCAGTTCCTCCTCAGTCCTGCTGTCCTTTCTGCAGCTTGCACCTGTGCTCTTCCAGCAATCTTTTAGCTATTTGAAAACAGCACAGAAATGACAAAAAGAGTAAGTTTGCAAAGCTGGGTATTGAACTGGGAAGTGCCAGTGCCAGCCTACTCTTCCACGTGTATGATGGTTGGGAATTTTCAGCAATATGTGGAGTTTTATGTGCATATTTTATATGAATCCTGGTTCAATCAGGACAGCGTGGGTTTTATGATCTCCAAAACTCCTCTCCCACAATTTCTTAGCCAGCAGTGCCCCACTGCATTTTCCTTGCAGCATTCAAAAAATGCTGAGGATAAATTCTGGCATTTTTTGTGACATATTTCTGTTACTCGGTGGTGTAGTGTCTGCATCACAGTTGGTTGATTTAATAACATCACTTTGATCTGAGGAGATGGAATTCTGTGTCACTGAATGAACACAGCAGGGAAATCTCGAGGCATCCAAACAAATGCTGGGTATTTGATGTTGATAAACACTCAGTGAGAGCTCTGCTTCAAATGGGATTTTTTGTGGCACCTGCAGATCTCAAATACTGCACAGTTTGGCCCCCAAGGTCTCAAAATTCACACAGAAAATACAGAACACAGGCAGTGATGATTTGGGGAAAATGCACAAAGCCAGGTCCGTGGGCAGCAGTAAAAGTCGTTCTCCCCACTGAATCCTTCAGGTGCCGTGATGATCTTTGCCATTCCTGCAGTCCTTCCCCAAAACCAGCACCTCACACAAACCAGCCCCTCAAATGTTAAATCCTTGTGTCAGATGTTAAATCTCTGTTCCTGCTGAGCGCTGGAACTTGTTAAAATTTGCTTGTTTTTTCTTTTTGTTAATCTATGCCAAAAGTTACTTTGCCATTGTCTCTTTATCAAAACCAGATGATTTTTTTAATTAAGGGTCAATCACTTAGAATGAAATGGTTACCAGCCAGTAAATGGAGAAGAGAGAAACAGTTGATTGCAGTGGGAATTAATTAGCAAAATTACTAATTTCTATGTATTTTGGAAGTGGAACACCATATTCAGGTTTTACAGGTAGATGCAGTCTTTTAATTGCTGTAGCCCTGTGCAGATCCAACAGCAGGGTTCCACTTCAGGACTGAGGAAAAACAAACTACTCCAAGGCTGAAAGAGAATATGCAGAAGTAATTGGAAAGCCTCAGAATGATGATGAGACTCAAAGCTTGCTAATTAAGATGACTGATTCTTGAGAGAGCTTCCCTCAGAGTTGTTCTTTTAAATAATTCCTGCCTGGAAGAATGGAAAAGGAGAAAGTGCTGCACCAGAATTTCTATCCACAGCATCTGCAGATGAAGCAGTGCATCTTCCTTTATACTTGACTGGCTGCAGGCTTTATTGTGTTGATATTTTGCTTCAGATTCCTCCGTGCACTTGCCACAAAGTGGAGAGGAAAGGGAAAACGAGGACAGAGGAATTGTGCAGCACAGCTGCTCCTGCTCCTCCTGTGACTAAGCAGATGCAGATGAAGCCCATAAGTAATCATTAATTGCTTTCCTTGCTGAGCAGGAGTTGGTTTGGATGACAGATGGCATTTCCTTGCTTGAAGTTGCTGTTACTTTTTTGTCACAAGTTTGTGTAACAACTAGAGGGAGTAGTTGGTTTGGATCAGATTTCCCTGAAAGGCACAGAAAAAGAGAAGGGGTTGAGACTTTCTGAAACAGGCTTTTATTTTGGTTTTGTTTTTTTCTAAGTGCTTGGCAAGTGGAATTCTGCACCTTTCAGAAACTTGTTAATGGCTAAGGTGGTAAATATGCAGTTAATGGGTTGCTCATCCATCTACAGCATGTGGGTTTTTTGGCATTTCTAGTGAATAAAACCTCGTGGTGGTTTTTTTTTTTCCCCTCCCTTTTTGGCTCACTTAAAATCTGTTGTTCTCTCTTTATTGTTCCCAGTTGGTCATCAATGCAGCCTTGGGATTTGACACTTTTGTTGTTATGAGGCACGGCCTGAAGAAACCAAAACAGCAAGAATCTGGTGATTCACGTTTCAGCAATGCCTCTGCTTCTTCTGATCTGCTGGGATCCTCGCTCTTCTCCAATATCCCTGGCTACAAACTGGGCTGCTACTTCTGCAATGATGTTGTGGCACCGGGGGATGTGAGTAGAACCTTGTGCAAATGGTGATTAGCTCTCTCTTCTGTTGTGACTTGAATTTTTATTTGGTTTCAATGATTTTTAATGGTTTTATTTGATTCCGTGAAGGAATCTGCTTTATGTCGATGTACGGGAGGTGAAGAAATAGCTCATTTTTATTTGGAAGATCACAGATACGAATTGCACGGCACTAGAGGTGGTTTTTTTGAGGGCAGCTGGTTGCTTTGGAGTTCTTTTTGCTTCCCTTCAGAGCTGTCTGTGTTTGTAGTCCACCAGGGATCGGACGCTGGACCAGCAGTGCACGGTCAGTCGGCCTGGACTGGCCATGGTGGCTGGAGCCCTGGCAGTGGAGCTGATGGTCTCTGTCCTCCAGCATCCAGAAGGGTGAGCCTTTGCTGCTGTTCTGAGGTGTTCTCTGAGAAATCAAACAAATCTAATATCATCTCTAGGGAGGAGGAGGGATTCCACCTCAAGCAGGACAATTGTGTGAGGCGTGATGTTGTAAATTAACGGAGTGTGCAGTGTTTGAGGGAACTGATTCATCAAGTCGTAGGTTTTTCCTTCTCTCTCTGAATTTAACCATAGAAAAGTATTAAGAATCTTTCAGAAGGAGAAAATGTTGCTGTTAATAATCTTGGCTTTCCTCTGCTGAACGCTGTTTGAGCTGCTGTAACGTGTGGCACGTGAAGGGCTTCAAAATAAGCTCTGTATTGCAAACCGTATTTAAAACTCAGAAATTACTCTGAAATTCTGCACCTTGAACGTGAGGCTTGTTTTCTCTTTAAAACCTCTGACAGAAGAGGTGACTTAGGAGTTAAAGATGAGTCTTAGACTGATTTATATATATTTATATATATAATCTTGGTTCCTATGAAACAGAGTTTCCACATAGATTCCTTGCCTTATTCGAAGCTGTAGCAAAATGCCTGGAAGCTGACTGGAAATTCTGAGTGTGTTGTCTTGCTCTAATTTTCCCCGTTGGGTTTTTGGCAGTGGTTATGCTGTGGCCAGCAGCAGTGATGACAGGATGAATGAACCACCCACTTCCCTTGGACTTGTTCCTCATCAGGTAAATTATTTGGGATAAATGCTTTTGTTTAAGAGCTGGGAGCTGATCGTCACAGATGCTGTCTCCTTAAAAAAATGCTGATTCCATTCCCCAGGAGACTGACTCTCCGTGTTTGTTAAAAAATAAATATAAATAATATTAACCCATCACACAGGCAGTGTGTTCATGGCATTGTGTTTGTGCTACTCATGGACACACAATTCCTGCTACCAAGCAGGAATTTGGTTGGCGGCAGGAGTTTGGTTGGGGGCAGGAGTTTGTTTGGAACAGGAATTATGTGAACAAAGCAATTTCTGAGTTCCCCATTCCCCATCAGAGCTGCCAGTATGAGCATCTTAAAGTTCACTTTTTAAATCTCTTCAGAGTTTGAAAACATTTGAAACCAGCTAACTCACAATTATTACAGTTCTCTAAATTATTCCTGTTGTTTTGGTACAATACAGTACTTTTTTCTTCTTCTTGACCCAAACTCTACTTACAAATGTGTTACCATTTTTAAAAAATTCGGTTTTAAAATTTCAAAATTGAGATATTATTATTTGTATTGCAGAGTTACCTAAGTTCTGTTCCTCGTGGCATCTCTTCAATGTAATAAACAGGATTAAAAGGATGATGAATACTCCAAAGAGTTCATAATTGAATGATCAAACCCTGCTGAAAAATGTGTTCAGTGCTCCCTCTGTTAGCAGAAGTAGTGATCTGGAATTTTGAAACTGCCTATCAATAATATCTCGTTAACATAATAATTGAGGAATGCACAGCAGTTAAATTTTCAGATTACAGGTTATAGAAATGGGGAAAAAATGTGTTTAAGGGGTCACACCATGACTTCTTATTTTTCATGGAACTTTGCACTCAGCAAAGGCCGACTGCAGATGGTGCTGTGCCTCTGTTTCTGGTGAAATAATGCTGCATTTAGGCAGTTGTGCCATTATTTGTATTTAGAAAAGCAGTAATACTAATGCTAAATCTAAATTTACCACAGGTTTTACCAGGGATGACTGTTAGAACATGAGAGATGTTCTTTTTGTGGAATATATGTGGCCAGTTCATGTTGAATTTTGGAAATGTTTAAAATAGTAATGTATTTTTTTTTCATCTTCTAGATCCGAGGGTTTTTATCCAGATTTGATAATGTTCTTCCAGTCAGCCTGGCATTTGATAAGTGCACAGCCTGTTCAGCCAAGGTAGGGCTGAGTTTGTCTGTGCTTTCTGTTATTTTTATATTTCTAGGTCAATTTTTGGGGTACTTTTTGACATTTTCTCTGGCTTCCTTAGGGCTTGGAGCCTGTTCACCCTTCAGCTGAAGTTCTTTTGCCCTCATACCCTTCTTTTTGAGCTGTTTTCCACATTTCTTTGACATCACCTCTTAGCATGCTGCACTGTTTATCTACACATAAATGCTGTAATCCACTGAAGAATCCAAGCAGGGATGGACCAAGAAATTTCTGACAAGTTTATCACAGAGTTGCTGCCAATATCTTTCAGCTTTGCATAAAGGAATGAGATTGCTATTATTTCAGAAATCCTTTCTGATGTTGGATGAATCTTTAGCTTTCTGTAGCTTAATGTCTTTCCAAATAGGCAAAATGGTCGAAATTTCTGGTTTGTGATACAAAACAGACAAATAATGAACAATTGAGGGGGGAAAATTGCTTCTTGCCACTTCTTTATTGAGCAGATTGTTCATTTTGCTGCTGCTGCTGCCAGTCCTGAGTCACCTCAGAGCTCCCAGCAGTGTCTTGGCTCTCTGGGGCAGTTTTTGTATTGTTTCCCTCTCCTGTGGCCTTGAAAAGTTCCCTCTGGCAAGTTTTTTCTGGCCGTGGAGTGCAACTTGCAGAAGTTTTCCCTGGGATGTCTCAGCAGGGAGATTCAGAGGGTTTGACTCATGATTTGAACTGCTTGGGAGTGCCATGAATTTCTTTCATTTTCCTGTACCTTGAGTGACTGCAGGAAATTCTTCCTGTTCCTCCTTTCAAAGAGCCATCAAACACTGATGGGCCACGGGCATCTTTTGGAGAACTTGCACAATATCTTCTTCTCCAGTGGTTTTTTTTTTCCTCTGGGCTATCTGGGTACATCTGACAAGTTTTGAAGGACTCTTAATGTGCGTTTTCTCTTCAAGAGTTGAAGCACTAAACTTGGATGTTGCTAAAAATAACAGCACTTCTATCTACCCTCTTGAAGAGCTGAAAGCTCAGCAGTAGCTAAAACCTTGATGGTGGAGAATTTAAACTGTTAGAAGCAGCTTTTTTCTTTCTCTTTTTCTCTTATTTTCTCTTATCTCCAATTCAGGAAATAGTGATATATAAAAACAATAAAAATGTACATCCACGCAGATAAATTCAATGCAGGGATCAATTTCTCCTTAGCAAATCATTTCCTCTTGGAGGTCATTTTTTAGAGAGCCCTGTTTGACATAAACAGACTTGATGATTTAATAAAACTGCCTTGGATTTTAGCAGCTGTGCTATTCCCAGAGAGATCACTTTTCATGTGGTTTGGGGGTTGAGTTTCTTGTGTGCTGAAAAGGTTGCTGCATCGGCTCACGGATTTCCTTACAGTGGAAACACAGCCTTTGTTTACTTTGCTAACTTTATTTATTAGCATAAGAATATGTCACCCTGCATTATGTGGAAATCTGATGCTGATGCTTTGAAATGACAAATCCAATTACGATTTAATTGCAGTCTGTGCGTTGGTTTGTTGTGTGAGGGGTTGGTTTGGTTTGGTTTTTAATAAGGTAATTTAGCATCATTTCATCCTGCTCTATGTCAGAATTACTGGAGATTCAGACTTTCAGCACAGAAGTGGCTTTGCTGATAGAATTGAAGTTGCTGGCATGGTGCTCGTTGTGTTTTCCTTTTGTCAGCATTCTCCTCCTTGAGCTCTTGTCACTGTGTAACTCTTAAAGCACAAAACTAGTGAATTAGGAATTTTAGGAGAATTCCACTGCATCCTGAAGCCATCCAGTCCAGCTGGAGGACTTGGGAGAAGCTGCTTATGATCTGCATGTTTGGAGATTTGAGTCTTTTTCATTTTAACTCAGTCATTCCTTCATTTCTCTTGCTTTTGAAGCTGCAGAGGCCAGACATGCAAGCAGCCAACTTCCCTTACCCAGGATTGTCCTGCCCAGGCCACGTGCCAGAGGAGCTTCCCGCAGGCAGTTGTTCAGGAATTTTGGGATGGTCGCAGCAGGAAACCAATCTATTTTTATTCTGGGCCAATTTTTCCTTGTATGATTCCCCCTGTGCCTTATTCTGGTTCTGCAGAAGCTGTGCTGGAATGTCAAATATCCCTGTGAGAGCTCGGGCCACTGAGAGAGCAGGGAGAGCTCTTCTGGTGCCAGACTTGTTCTGGCACTGACAAGGGAGACTCCAGAGTTCTTTAGGATGGATATTTATTTGTAACAACTGCTTTACTTACAGGAGAGAATGTTTAGCTTATTCCTGACTGGGCTAGTTAACCTGTTTACCCTGTTAGGAGCAAAATGAGGCTGTTTGCTCGTTATATTATGGTGAGAAGCATTGCAATTCCTTGGAAAAGTGGTTGCAGAAAACTGGCTGAAGCCTTAAATCAGGAATGTTAAAATATTTTAAAATATGGATGTATTTTAATGCAAAACTGCCCGTGTTTCTGTTCGAATGAGGGCAATGAAAATTTCCTTTTCTTGCTCCCCTGCACTTCTTGTGCATCATGGGATGAAGGAGGAGGCCCCACAGATCCAGAGTCTGATGTCACAAAAGATAATTGCCACCAACCAACGTGGACAGAAAGATGTGAAAACCCTGTGTTTTTACACCTAGCTGCCATTTCCTCCAGAGTTAGGATTTAGCACCCATGTGCTGCCTTGCTCTGCTTAAAGAGATTTTTCTCCTTCCTTTACTACAGTCATTTTCATTAGCCCCACGATGAAATTTGTAAAAATCAGCATGAGGACCTCTGCTAATTTTCAAGTTCTTTCCCAACTTTCTGCTGGGAGCTTGAGCTGCTGAAGTGGCTTTTGAAGCACTGAGTCAATGCTGGATATTTTTCAGTTTCATTGCATGTCGCGAAGGGGCAGACGCTGGGCTCAGCGATGGTACTGCTGGCATTGTGTTCAGATTCCTGTTTTCAGTCAGGATATTCCCCTGCCCTCACAGATGTTCTCCCTTTCTGCCATCCCAGGAATACATTAAACCCTTTGCTGTGACATTTACTGAGCGCTTGGGTTGCGTAAGTTATTTCTGAGTGCTTCAGTTTTGAAATCTGTCATCGTGCAGCCTCAACAATGCTCTCATTGTTCTCCTCTGCTCACTGCTGTGCCTGCATTTTGATTTGGAATTGTTCTGATCACTTATGACAGCAACCTGCAAGATTCAGTCACTCACTGATGTTTTTCAGTTGAGATAATTTGGATTTTGATTCCAGGCCCTTCAGATTTGCGCTGACTGCACTGAGACTTTCCTATTTGCTTTCTCCCAGTAGCAATGTCACTGAAACTCCTTTAAATCCTTTTATATTATACATTTCTTAATTCAAGTATTGTGTGGATGTGAAAGTCATGGGGAGAAAAAAAAGCCTTGGTCTCTCCAGTGCTAAAAAAAAAAATCTCTTGCAGAGCTCGCAGAAATGATGAAGGAAATGGGGAGAAATGTTTGTCCTTCAGGAATGAACATTTCAAAAAATGAAGAGAATGTTCGGAAAGGTTGAAAAAGTTTTATGAAGTTTTCTGTAGCTGTGCTGTAACATGAAGTCAGTGCAATGGAGCCCATTTATAACTTTGCTTATTTCCTGAATTTACACAAGTGAACATTTGATGAGTCTCTGGACAGTGCAGCCTCTGTGTTAATATTGGATGGATTTCACTGAGAAATGAAGAATACATCATTAATACACCTGGGCACATTTTCAGCATCCCGAGTTAAATGTAGGATTTTTCTTCCTCTTAAGGTGGCATAGGAAGGAATTTTCCCATTGTTCCATTTAAATTTTGAAATAGTAGGGTTTAAGGGAAAGAAGAAGCCTGCTGTTGTTTAAGACAATGGAATCATATTTCTGACAGATTGTATTTCTGTTGCATTTAAATCAAATTTTATGAGTCTTAAAAGGGTTTTTTGTTTGGGTTTTTTCTCCCAATATTTCTCTTTCCAATTCAATTAAACTCCAACTGCAATAAGACAAAGTCAAGGACAATCAATGAGGAAAAAGCATCACTGCATTTTTCTAGTTCATGTTCAATATCTACCTGTGCCTCGAATATAATTTTTAATTACTCATATTTTATATAATCTGTGCTCTCTTGTCATCTCTGTGCAGCTGTTACACAATTCCTTTCCTGTCAGTTAAAACTGAACTAAAATATTTGACTTGAAGTATCTGCCTACAAGAACTGCAAAAACAAACCTGGAGAGCACTGAACAGGACTCAAACTCAGGAATATTGGAGGTGTGGTGCTGAGGTGATGATGATGATGATGGTGCAGGAACAATTCCAGCCCTCATTCTGTAGAATTCCACCTGGAACTCTAAATATCAGGGTTTTTTGCTGGATATGAGCAATTGGTAGTTGTTCTTTTTCACTCCCATAAGATTTTTTGCGTTTTTGCAGCCTCGTGCTTTCTATTCCCGTGTTTGTTGTTCAGTTATCCCAAGGATTCAGTGCATATTCATGGAGGCACGATATTTTTAATTATTTTAGCTGTTTCTCATTTGAATTATCTTTTCTATTTGAGTTATTGTAGTTGTTTCTCAGGTGTTTTTCTGCATCCTCATTGCAGTCTTGGACAGGTGTCTGTCTACCCTGATGTCTGTTTTCTTAAACTTAACTAATTATCAGCCTTGCTTCATTGGAAAA
>VZTG01005783.1:16484-48410 GCA_013397845.1 Melanocharis versteri | reverse complement strand
TATAAATACGTATATATATTAAAAGAAAAAGAATACATGTGTGTAAATACATGAATCCTGCAGGAGAAACAAGCTGATGAAAATTGTTCTCATTTCCAGCCCAGGTGGGAACCTAGAAAAAAATGCATTTTCCAGGGCCAAAGGTATTTTGACTGTCTGACGAGAATGAGGATTTGTTGTTAGAACAGGTTGTGCTGGAAAATTACTCTTCCTGTCCCCGTTCTGTACATAATGACAAATATCATGTGGATNCTTTCAAATTAATCTTTTTTTTTTTCCCCCACTGTATCATAGTGAAAATAATCCCTTCGACTTTGAAACACACCTTGCAATTATGCGTTTCTAAAACAATTATATCATTTACTGCTACTGCAAAACATTTGCTTTGAAAGCTGATTATGCCAGAGAAATATAGATATCCAGGGAAGTCTGTGGAGGGGGAGAAGGAACTCAGCTCACATCCTTTCTGGTATTAGTCTGTTCGGGGAGTTAATGGAAAAGCTGATACTAATGGTACACTATAAATTAGTACATCTGCAATAAAAGAACTTATTTTCCGTTTTAATCGCCGGGGAGCTGTTCTGCAAATGTTTTTCCATCTCAGGTGCTGGCGAGTTCAATGATGTGCACTGCAGGGCTCATGCTCCAGTAAACTGGTGAAAGATGTTAAATGCAAGAACAGCATTAAAGTTATGTCTGGTGGCAGTATAAATGAAAGTCTCTCCGTATTCCCCTGTAACCTGCTCGGGAGTTTGTAACTCAGCTGTGAAATGGGCACTCAATTAAAAAGACTACTGCACGAGCCTGCAGACAAAAAAAAAAAAAAATTAAATGTTTTCTCGAGTTCATTGGAACTACCTAAAAAAGACTTTGATTTTTTGGGCTGGTCAGGGGGCACGAGTTCTGATTCTGGAAGATAAAGCTGTTGACCTGGTGCATTTGTAGGAAATACAACATGTTCAGACCCTAGTCCTTGCTTTTTTTGGCAAATTGTGTGTTATCACGTTTATACCTCTGTGTCAGAAAATATCTTTAATATACATTACCACTAATCTCTAACTATTGCAAACTGCCCAGCTTTCACCCCAAAAGAAGAGAAATCTGCCACAATCTACACTGCGTTGGAACTTTTGCTGAGGAAATGAAATTAAATATGAAAGTCTTAATATGACTTAATTTAGAGTCTTTTGAAGTCTTGATAATTATTTATAGTGACCTCAATGCATTAGCTTTTTGGAGAGCAGGAATGCGTGGTTGCCAATATGTGTGTACCTGATCCTCTTCAAATTCCCTGGGAAATCGGAGAGAAATCCAGCTGATGTCAACAGGGTTTTACATTTGTACCAAAACCGTTTGGACTGAGAGAAAACACCTCTTGGTGATGTCATTAAGAGCTTTCTTAGCATCCATTCTCCCACTGTGGCTGTGGGTAGAAGCTTGGTGTGTACAGATTACAGGCCAGAATTTGAGAATATTCACATAAACCCGCATGNAAAAAAATGCATTTTCCAGGGCCAAAGGTATTTTGACTGTCTGACGAGAATGAGGATTTGTTGTTAGAACAGGTTGTGCTGGAAAATTACTCTTCCTGTCCCCGTTCTGTACATAATGACAAATATCATGTGGATATCAGACCGTGCCATGCTGCTCTTGAATGCAACTCTTGACATATTGAAATTTGATGGTAAAAGGGATGTTTTGGTACGCAAAGTTAATTTATGTTTGCAATCTGCCTCATCTGCCAGTATAATGTCCCTTGGTTTCATCACATCCCTTGGTTTCAAAGTAATATCGATATAAAAATTCTGTAAGTTTAATTATTGACCATTCCTGCTTAGAAATTAAATTTTACTTGCTTCAGTGACGGCAGGTATCAGTAAAGGAATTATTTAGTTGCTTTAAAATGTCAGTTGTATAAATACATACTCTATTTTCTTGTCCTTAAAAAGGAGAAAATGAATTTATTTTTCCATAATTAGAGAAAATAACAGTCATAACTTCACGAAACCAGGGGGTTTTTTCCACTAATTGCTTAAAGCCACAAGAAAATATGAAATTAAATTGCCATTTCATGCCATGTTGAAGCCACTGAGAGTCCTCAGGAGCTGATAAAGAAGAAAAGTTAACCTGTTGTGTGTTTCCTATCCCTGCCCTGAGCTCCCATCATCAGGCAGGCACCTGTGTGCTCAAACTAAGGAGCAGAGCAGTGCAATTAGCCAAGCAATTAGCTCTTGTTTGCAAAAATTATCCGTACACTGAAGAGGAATTGGCAGGATGGGAGAATCCACGTAAAACTCATTGGTGGGAGCATGTTAGAAATCATCTTCTGCAGCTGAACTTGAGAGGAATCTCTTTTTTTTCTGTAAAAAAAATCCAAAACACATGAGAATTTGGGGTTCTTCAACCAATTTCGGTGAGTCTTTACCTGCAGTCTCAATTTTTTCCTATATTGATGGTGCAGTGCTTTTGGTGCCGAGCTTTGCAGCACGTGGAAACATTCCAGGTGATGTTTGATAAATTGTTTGTTTAACAGTATTTATTATGTAATACAATATTTCTTATTGTTATTCCAGGTGTTTTTTAAATTGTTGTGTCGCATGGAGTAATTTGTAAAATCAATTATTTGGACACACTACGAATTCTCATAGGTTACCCTGGGAATTTTAGATTTAAAACAAATCCCCAAACTCCACCTGATTTAAAGATTTCATCCACATGATGGTTTTCTTTCAGAAGAGTCTACTTAGCGAAGAAGTAAGTGAATATTTAACACTTTTATTATTATTTAAATGTGATCTTTATGTGAAGAAAAAGAGTTCTTTACCACAACACATTTTCTTTTTTGGCTTCATATATATATATTTTTTTTTTTTCCCCTATAATTCTGAAACAGTAAATTCTATAATTGTTTAATTTGGCTTGCTTTTTCCCAGATTATTGCCTATATCTAAAAGTTTGTCATCAGTAGGGGTAAAGACTGTTTAAAATAAATTAATTAATTATGTTTTACCCGAAAGATAGACCCTCAAAGATCTGAAAACTCAAACCAGTTGGTGTGGATTTCTTCAGATTTTCAGTCTTACATACTCCATATATAATTATTTTATTGAATTTCAAAATGCTTGACATTTTTATCTTCATGAATACATTCTTTTAAAAAGACATGTCTTCCTTTAAATGGAATCCTGGAGTAAGTCAAGCTGAGGGGGCAAAGCTTTATTTCTTATTCTTATTATAGGTGTTTTTTCTCTCCTGTGCTTAATAGAAATGTTTTCAGGAGTGATGTGACAGTTCAGCAACAGCACAATTTCAAGCATATTCACTACTGCTAACAAAATATTGTTATAGTGAAAAAATAAACCCTAGCCTGTTTTTAAGTCTAAATCTGAGTGGAAATGGCACGTAATGATGACATACACATGAGAAGGAGCCACAAAAACCTGTTCAACAGTGCAAGTGCAGCAGAGGAGCTCAAAAAATGCAACAACAAAAACACGCAGTGAGGCTTTTGAAGTAACCCAGAGCATGAATTTTTTTATTGCAATTCCTTAAATCAAGTTATGCTGTTCTTCTAGGGGCAAAGATGGAAGAGGGATTTTACACCAGGAAGCACTGCTCTTGGAAAGGAATGATTGAGTAAACGACACGGGGTGATCCCAAAACAATTCCCCCTCTGAAACTCATCCGTGCTTTTCCTCTTTTTTGGAAGCCCGAGTCTTGTTAAGGGCACCCCTCAGAGCACAGCCCATCACGCCTGCTCTGCCCTTCAGTGGTTTTATCACTCTGCACCCGAAATTTTTGGCTGTAGCACCCTCATTTTGAGGAGGTGGTGGGAGACTTTAACCCCGAGGTGCTCGGCCTGGGTAGGACTGCCTTCACCTGCACGCCTTGTTTTACAGGGGAACAAAGTTCAGCTGCCTTCAGCTGCTGTCAGAGCCTCACAGAGCCAGGCCTAAACCCATCACATGGGGAAAAACTAACAAATCAGTGAACCAGGCTCACGTTTCAGATCCCTCTGATGTGCATTTATGGCAATCTCACCGACACAGCGGTGCCTCTGCTTTGTGAACAGCAGCCCCCATGGCAGAACTATTTGGTGAAGGGTTGAACAAAACACCTTTTTTTGGGTTTTTTTCCGTATTTCAAGCCACCACCTGAACATTTCCAACTGCCTCAAACACGCGTTCCAAGATAATTAGGCAACTGAAATACTGTGTGAGTTACAAAATGAAGAAAAATCTGCCTTTATGTGTGATTTTCTTACCTATGCAAACAAATACCTTGTATCACCACAGAGAGAGCTGCCTAACCCTAGCAACCCCATTTCCTTACACGGAATTCTTACTGATCTTCTATCTACCCTTGGGGTTTTTAAATTATCCTGACTGATCTGAAAAACACACACAAAAAAAGTCCCAAAGCAACCAAGTACTTAATTTTGTACATCTGTAAGAGAAAGTTTTCTCAAAATCAGCAATAAGAATGACTAGACATCGTTAATGCATTTGTGCTTTGAAGTGAAAAGTCAAAATGACAGTTAAACTGAAAGCCACTTTATTTAATTTTTCCTCAACATGTAAACGTTCATCTTAAAAATGTCACTAAATGTCAGATTTTCAAATATGCTGTGAGTCAACTACATGCTTTTCTGCTAATATGGGGCAATTCAGAGGATTTTAAAACAGGAACCATGAAGCTTTTTAAACTTTCTCTGCAGGAAGCTTGGTTCCGCACCACTTTTCATTTTTAAAGGCAAAAGCCATTTCATCAGCCCAGGAATATCATTCTGCTTTGGCTCAAGTGTTTGTGCCTTGGTGTTTCATTTTGATGAGCACTGAGCATGTGCAGACTATGTTTCAACCCAAAATTCTGCAAGAAAATATAGCGAATGACCAAGCTGATTTATTTACTTATTCATTCATTCACTCATATATTTACTATTATTTAAAAACTTATATACTGACTGTTGTGGAATGATTTTGGATAATTGTTCTCAATTTCCTGCATCATGCCCAAGAAGCATCACCAGCTTCCAGTCAGCTGGGACCTCTCTGAATTATCAAGAAAAAAGATGTCAATTCTGACAACAGTGATTTTTAAGTATAAATGTAGTTTTCTAGAGTCTATTGAAATCATAATTCTGACACCCTCAGTGCTTAAGGTGAGTGTTAAAAGAGAATATAAATTTCAAAATATATGTGTACATACATAAAATTAATTTCCAGATTATATATGGAACTTACTACTCTATTAGGAATATTCTGTTCACAAATCTCTTAAATATATATAACAAAAAAAAAAAGGATGGAAGCAGGCTGCAGTCAGAAACTTTTATGTACAAAAGGTGAGAGATGTGTAACTATTTATAATTAAACACATTAGGAAACCCCTTTGACACGTCTATTATATTCATATTGCAGCATTGGAGTTTTTGATGTGATGGGATGCATGAAAATATCATCAAATCACTGCCAGAAAATTTCCCTCCTCGCTGTTAACTTAATAAAGGCGTTAAATTCTTCTTAATTTAGCCTGCATCCCCTTGTGGTCTTCATGAATGAGGTGATGGGGAGTGTAAATTGGCATGGAATCAGCTTTGCCACCTGGAAGAGCTACAGTGAGTGAGGTGCATAAATTAGCAGACACCCAAGCTGATGTATTTACAGAGCCACCACAGCATCCTTGGCCCAATCTAGAAGCATTTGGAAAAAACAGAGACTAACCCAACAACCAAATGAAATTAGAAACAAACAGACAAATGAAAACGATCAAAAAATAAACAAACAGCAACAACGACAAACACCAGAAAAACAACCAACCAACCAACCAACCAACCAACCAACCAAAAGAAACCACACCAAAAAAACCCCCAAAGAACAAAAAGAAAAATCCCAATTTGTTAAACTGTCTCTGTTATTTCTAGTGCTAGATTGAGCACAGTTGGAATTTGGGTATTTTTCACTATATGCATCTGTCAGATAGTTTTACCTGCTCTTTTCATTCCCCCACCTAGGGGAAAAAGTACTTTCGTATTAATACAAGCATTCAAAACATCTTAATTAACAGTAGTCTTTTAGAAGGCAGAGAACATAATCTTAAGAGAAACAGGGAATAAAATTAAACTTCCAAATAAAGTATAAACCCCTAAAACTTTGGTCCTTAGAAGTAGAAGTATCTCTGGTATTTTTTTATCTGCCAGGAAGAACATACTTAAATTGTTACTTTGAAAAAAAGGTTATGGGTACAGTGCTTTCTTGAGTTTTGTTTTTGTTGTCTTTCCTGTTGTTCTTTTGTCTGAACACAAGTTTTTAGTCAGGGTTTTAATCAGAAGTTCCAGTCTGTTCTGGTCGTATCATTAAGTTAATGTGAGCCAGGGAACCTCTTGGAGAAAAAAAGACCAAAACGACCAAAACAACCAGGCCCAGGAAAAAGCCAGCCTTTAAAACATCAAAGGCTATTTTCTTTATTACACGGTGCAGCACACAACACAGTAATAGAAACACTCCGCTTTTTTATTGCTTTGAGATGAGACAGTGGCTTCAGAGAGCTCCTAAAGTTTATATTGTAAGATTCAAGACAAATAATAAGAAAACCACCCAAACATACTCTTCCTCACAGATTTTTTTTATAAATGCCATTTGCAGGGTTTCTCTGTATAAAACCTCTACTGGAGTTTACTCCTAGAGCTGCTATGGCTGTGGTAAAAATAAGCAATACTGACAGCACCATTTCACTCCTTTCTGTGCTCCTTTTCCCAAGTACATCTATTTTTGACATCTTCCTTTGGCTGGTAGAGCCTATTGTGAAAGGTTCTAGAGTCTTCTGTTTTCAAAGTTCCCTGTGTGAAAGGGTAACGCCCAATTAAGTAGATATCTGTGCGCATTTATTCGTGCTAGGAAGAGTAAATTGATCTATTTTTTTCCCCACTGAGGTCTCAGCTCTCATCAGATGATATCTGTGTGTGGGGGTTTAACCAGAGAGGAGCAGAGCACCACACAGCCTCTGGCTCACTCTGCCCCTCCAGCAGGATCAGAGGAAGAGAAATGGAAGAGTAAAAGTAAAAAATAAAAACCTCATGGGTTGAGATACGAGCAGCGTAACCCTTCATTCAAAATTTTATAAAACCAAACAAACCCAAAGCAACCACAAAGCAAGTAAAATTCAACAAAAACAGACGATGGAAACGACAACAGTGACAACAACAGCAACAGTGGCAGCGATGATGATGCTGAAAGGGAATAACAAGCTGAGAGAAATGAAACTCGAGAAAAAGAACTGATACAAATGAAAACCACAAATGAAAACCACAAATGAAAACTCGCCACCAAGTGATTTCCTGACAGTCCCCAAGCAGGGTCCTCCCTTCCAGCCTTTCCCCAGCTTCATACACTGGGCATGACACCCTGTCGTCTGGGATATCCCTGTGGTCAGCTGGGGTCAGCTGTCCTGGCTCTGTCCCCTGCCAGCTCCTTGTGCCCCCTCAGCCTCCCTGAGTGAGAAGTCCGTGAGTCTGTCCCTGTTGAGAGATACTGAATTAGAAAACAAGCTTAATTCCTTTTCTTTTTTTTTTTTTCCCCCTTCCTTTGGAAACTTTTTTTTTGGTTTTTTGTATTTTCTTTTTTTTTTTTTTTTTTTAAATCTTAGCAGACATCAGTCATCCAAAAATGACAGATGGCACAAACGCTTATAATTAGAGGTGAGGGTCTGATTTTTCCGGGCTTGAGGGAAGGAGGAGAGGTGGGAAAGGACGTGCACGCATCATCTCCAACAATAACAAGTGATTCTCGAGTTACAAAGGAGACCTCAGCCAGAGGCATTTTTGCCCATTACCAGCAGACAGAGTGGGAGTTCCTTTGTGCTGGTTCAGCTGCTCGTGGAGGAGAGAAGTGTTGCAGGCACAGGGGTGACAAAGATTTCTCTGGCTGGATCAGCGACAAGCACCGTCGTCCTCCCACTCGACTGCAGATAGTTGTCTCCTGCTCAAATCCAGCAAATCTGCACTCCGTCGAACATTTATATTGTAGCCACACATTTTAGGCTTGAAAAACAACTTTATGTTCTCTGGACTGGCCTCCTAAATAAATGCAGGCCGTGAAGTTAGACACATACAGCGACTGGAGTGTTTACTCTTCCATTTCAGTTCACCACATTTCCCTTACAGCTGATTTATCCATCAATAAATCAAATGTGCAGATTAGACAAATCACACTTGCTAGTAACAGCTCCTGTAGCAAACATCTTAATCCCATTTCGTGCTTTTTATGGAGTGCTATTAATTTTTTTTTTGCCTGGCTCTTGTTACTTCTCGGGAATGTGAGACACACATTAAGAAAATATTTATTGAAGTTAAGTAGTCATTTTATTAAAAGTGGACATGGAAATATAGACACTGAAGCCAGCATTTTGCTCTGCAAGCTCATGTTACCTCTGGGGGAAAATGGTAAACACTCTTAGTAGCTTATTTAAATTCAGAGATAGCTATCATAGAGACGAAAAATGTGAAGCTCTGCAGTCAAAAAAAAAAAAGGAGCTGTAGCTTCACAAAGGAAATATTTTTGAGCTCCAAGGCTCAGAATGACCATGAATTTAATGACTTTTGTTGAGGCAAAGATAGAGAAATTTATTTTTGGGATTCCATATCCCGTGATCAAAGGAAAATTGCCTCCTGTCTAATATAATGTCCCCAAAAGTACATGCAGCAGGACCTAATGGCAGTCACTGGAAATAAAATGTAGGCAATCCAATTTTCTTTTTTTTTTTTTTTTTTTTTTTCTGTTAGAAGTACACTTTAAGGAAGCAGACTAGTTTTTAGGCCCAAAGATTGGCACTGGGATTGGCTCATTTTTGGTACTGCTTTATCTCTTTCAAAACCAACGTTTACCTACTCCTTTTCCTTTCTGCCCGTACCTTAGAATCCACCAAGTCAGGTAATAATAATGAAATGTTTAATGGGGAAGGGGAAGGGGAAGGGGAAGTGAATATTTTATTTGGGAGGGACCTGTCGTGGTCATTTTTTCCAGCTGCCTGAATATCCTTGTATAAGAGTGTACATCTTGTCCAGGACGTCCACAAATTAAGATTGAAAAAAACCGATTTAGGCAGTCTTTAGCAATGTGTTTAGCATTCTTCGCTTGCCCTTTTAATCGGACTTATTTCAGCTGAACCTTCTAGAGAACATTTCTGCATCTTATTTTTGAGATATTTTTCTGTAACACAGGCCCTTGATCCCTGATTCCTGCTCTGTATACCAGAGACAGGGGACATTACAGATAATTCTACTTCCCAATCAGTAACACTGCTAATTATAGCACCTGGTAGATGGTGATATATGATGAAATTCTAGAAAAATTGACAAAACATATTAAAAACCATTAAGAGATTTTATACCTTTTTTTTTTTTGGTACATCTTTGGTTAGCAAGCGACATTTGTATTTAGGTGCTATTACATGCCTGGAAATCTCATTTTCTGAAATGCTATGAATAATAACATTTTTAGAAGCCCCTTTTATTTATTTTTAGCTACTCTTGGTCCGTGAGGAAGAGGAAGGGAAAAGCCAAAGGGGAAGGAAGTCTTTGAGTACCTGTGAAACTCCACAAGATTTGAGTTTCTAAAGCCTTATCAATTTGTGTGTGCTGTGATCTCACCTGTGAGAAGAGCCCCATACCAACCATTATTCTGATCTGAAAATACTTACGCAGCTCCTACAGTTGCTTTGTGCGTGGTGTAAAAGGTCTTGGGAAACCATTAATGAATATTTTCCGTCGTGAGGCAACAGCAAGAGATTCCGATCCCTGTTGTGATCCTTCTACAATGGCTACAATAAGGGTTCAAAGTGACAGAGCTCAGGCTTAGATGGGATATTGGGAAGGACTGGATGGGCTTTAAGGCCCCTTCCAACCCAAACCATTCTGTGAATCTATGGCTCTAAAAACCTTCCCTTCCATGTCCACAAAATTCCCATTTTCAAGTACTGAGGTGGCTTCCACAGACCACGTTGGTCCCCATTTTTCTGTTCAGTTAGAAATAATCTACTCTGCTGATCTCTTTTCCAGCGTCCCACAGAGTCTAATGAGGTAGATAATGAAATATTCCAGGCGCCTAAACTGTTCCTGCATCTTTCTTTTTCCTCAGGTGGTAAGAAAAATTACTCCTGTGCCATTTTAACTGCAGCTGATTGACACATAATCTCTGCGTGTTACCAGCAAGAAGCATTACAGTGCATACAATTTTCCTGGAAAAAAACTCAAAAAACCCACAGAGGAAAAAAAAAAAAAAAAAAAAAAAAAAAAGAAAAAAAAAAAAAAGAGAGAGAGAGAGAGAGAAATACCCATCTCCCTGGCTTCCTGTGAGCAACACAGTACAACATTATTTTTTGAACACCTAGCACCCAGATGATTGACCTCAGGCAAGAAACATTCATAGTTATT
The DNA here is from genome assembly GCA_013397845.1 of Melanocharis versteri. Lineage (NCBI taxonomy): Eukaryota > Metazoa > Chordata > Aves > Passeriformes > Melanocharitidae > Melanocharis > Melanocharis versteri. The sequence goes on along the minus strand of VZTG01005783.1, from coordinate 37,981 downwards.
TGACAGAGAGAGTTTCAGATTAGGTTTTATTTCATTGAGGGTCTTGTCATAAGCATTTTTTTAAGGCTGAATCAAGCTACATGACTGCATTTAGACTGTCATCAGAGTAACTGGACTGTTCACTCTTCATCTCTGTTGCACCCACAAAATTGGACATTCCCAGCATATTCCAGCATGTTCTACCATCATAGGAAGAAATGTTGGTCAGGATTTTCCAACTAACTTTGTTCTAAACAGTAAAAAGAAAAAAATAAAAAAAAATAGAAAGGAGGAAAATTTAAGACATGGAATCACTTGGTATAACCCCTTTCAAACCATAAAGGAGGGAGAAAGTTCACCACCTGAATTCTGCTTTGAGATAAAAAGGAAAACAGTCTTCTTTTCAGTTAGGACTGGCCTTTACCAGACTTTGATTTTGCTAAATTGCCTCAACTAAATTACCTATTACTCTGAACTTCATCTCAGACTCCATAAATGTTTTCCTTAGCTGGGGCCTCATGTTCCTCAGGATTTCTTCTGATTTTACAAGAGCTGGGTTAGCTGATTCCCTCTGTGTTTAGAACACCTGCCCCATCTGTAATAAAACACAGAGTGTTAGTTCTCTTTGGACAGATGGCACCACTGCTAGTGTTTAATATTTTAACTAAGTGTTTAATATTTAGAAACTATGTACCAGTGAAAAAAGTACACTAGGGAAAAAAAAAATCAATGCCATAAAGAACAGGGACTTTTCCTCACCCAGCTTCTGATTTTATCAATTCTTAGTGGGAAGCAATCCCATGGTTTTGGATAGCTGGGAGCATGAAGGAAACTTTAATCTATGCCAGCTGCTAATAGCCCAAGGCTTTCTGGGCCACAGGGAGCTAGACAGGCACATTTTTATTTGTCTGCCCTTCCACAGAGAAATAAATTATTTTTTAATTTACTTCTCCCATTTTCCAATTAATTTGGCCATATCAACATTCCAGTGCCCAGCAAAATGTATTTGAATTGGCAGAGCTGTGCAGAAGCTGTGCTTGCAGTGCTGCAAATTCAAATTCCTCCCATTAACTACCCAATTAAGCAGAAGGAAGTTTAAATTACCAGCCTCTGACTTTATTTATTCATTTTTACAGAAGACTAGTAGTTAACCACGTTTAAAGTCACATGAATAATAAGAGAATATATACCAGATCAAGCCACAAAAGAGGTGGCGAAAAACAGAAATAAGGAAAATGAAGAGAAAACACATTAACGTTGGAAAATAACTTCTTACTTAATTATGATCTAATTCAGTGAGTTATTAGACTTCTACTTAAAAAAGAAACATCTGATAATTAAGTAGCTATTAAACCAAATTGATCATTAGTTTGGGAAACACTGGCAACCCTTCTATTGAAAGGCTGCTTCCAAGTTATGCAGCTTTAAATGGATATCTCTCTCTCCAGTTACCCAATTCACTGGAGCCAGCTACATAAATAAAATGTTCCGTGTGAATAAGAACAGCAGCTAGAGCATGCTCTGTAAAAAAGAAAGAATTGATCTAAGCTGCTTAGGGATCCTCTGAGGAAGCAGTCTGCTTTCTGTTATCTTGAGAACAGCATTGGCTGCCTGGCCTGTGGGAAAGCAATCCTTCCCTAAACTGTAATACTTCTCTTTTTTTTATTTTTTTTTCTTTCAAAATACACTTGCTACATATACACTGGTTTAAAACTTCAATTCCGTTATTAATGTAATTAAACAATACAAGTTCTTTTCAAGATGGGTGAGCTCGTAATGATCACAACTGGAGAGCATATCCATTTGCAGCAAGATGTTTGTTTAATTTAATCAACACTAAGCAAACCAAAAGAAAAAGGAAATTATTTGCACAGTCCACGGGATCAATGTTGCATGTTAAAAATTCATGTAAAAAGGCAACAAGTCTTTTTCTGACACCTGCTGAAATTTGATGGTTTTGGATAAATGTCCGTAAGTAAGCAAAAGGTTTTTAACACTGAAAGACACATCAAAAATCCTGATTGTCTCATCCTTGCCTAAGTGACCGAGTTTATGAGTAAAATGTTCAAAACAATTTTGCTGTCTGTGCTGTTTTGACAAAATGTTACTTAGGCTGTGGAATGATGTGTCCATGTCCAAAATCACAGCACTTGAACAAGCAGAGTTCCCTTCTGTAGGGAGAAACAAAAGTCTGAAAGTAAAGTATTGGCTCCATCGTTCATTTTGGGTTAAAAAGGTGATACTTCACAGAATTAAATATTCACAAAGAGAAAAGAGTAGTTTGCAAATGATGATTCTTGCTTCTTCATTTTAAATGTTCTGACCTTCCTTCCTTCCTTCCTTCCTTCCTTCCTTCCTTCCTTCCTTCCTTCCTTCCTTCCATCCATGTTCTGTCAAGCAATATTTACATCTTACACCAAGATTTATGTGACTTTGCGTAGACAAGATTTTTTCAGATTTAAGTATATCTCCTCTGTCCATATTTAGGTTCTTCAATCCCAGAAGAGATGCAGTTGCTGTTAGAAATATTGAAATAATTTTCAGAAACATTCTCTTGATTAGAATCTGATTACAGTAATAATGTACACAGTAAAAATTCTGATGTCACTGAGAGAGTCCTAGGTAAATAGGACTATTTATTGTAATAGAGGAAGTTTTTCTTCAGGTTAATCTACAATTTCTATTGTTCATGTATCTATTTTTAAAATAAAAACGTATTAGAAATGAAAATAGGAAATGGGAACTTCATATATCAGGCTTATATTACTCAACACACAGCTCTGTCCTAAAAATATCCAAATAGCCTAAAGGAAACTGGAGGGATTCAAGGAGTTTGAAAGAAGGCTATAATTAGAAATGACAAATTTCTAACTTTGAAATTGTAGCAAGATGGACTACACAGAGCAAATTTGTCTTTTATAAAACTCCTTATCTTACACTTCTAATTATTTAGTCATTCATGGTATTAAAAATTGCTGTGATCCAAATTTTCAGAAACAGACAGTTTAATATTTTTATTTATTATTTGGTCTTGATTTGCCCAAAGGATCTGTCTTTGAGAAAACATTTCCCTCTTGTAAGCTCATTTTTTTTTACATACAGTTTAAGTAATTAGATTAATCTTATACTCAGATTTTTACACCAGCTTAGCATATATTAGTGAATGCCTTGAGAAACCATGAGAGGCTCAGACTGAGTTTGAGACATCTAAATTTCTCTGTAGGATCCAGAGCAAACATGACAATTGGAAGATATTCTAATTATACAGACCTTGTACAGGAAATACGAAAGAGAATTTGTTTAATAGGTTTTTTTATCATGACTACTGGAATTGAATAAATAATGCTTCAAAATTAACATTATTTTTTCTTTCTCTCGTAGATTCGTCTCAACTAAAAAAGCCCCAAAACATCTGTTGGCTCATTCTGCTTTTTTCTGCTTTGCCAGAGGCAATATGTGTCACCCACATGGGTGGATGTATTTCATAAAAGACTGACAACAGAGTGCATGAAATATATATTTTTTTTTACCTCGCTGAACAAATTATAGAATTCATTGCCTTCACAGTTTGACCTTGGAAACCTCAAGGGCTGACATTCTCTGTCTATGGGACTGGAGCAACCTTTTCTGATTCTGCATCAAATTTAATGACAGTTGTTCACACACTTTCACCCTTTGGCAGTGCATGTGTGTTTATACAAACACATATTAAGTAAGTATATTTAGCCTAAAGGGACATGGGTTAATAATATATTTTTTTTTCCCTTTAAGTTTTTTTTTAAATGCAAGGAAAACATTTCAGCTGAGAACACAGTATTTGGTGAAACTGTCATTGTCACTCCACCTTTGCCTGAAAAGAAACATCCATTGCAGTGTGATGTGCTTTACAAAGGGTCATAAAGTCTCTTCTGGTGTTGTGTGTCAGGTGTATTTTATTGGCTATAATATATATTATATTATGTGATATGTGTTATAAAACATGTTCTTTATTATACATTTGTTGTATTTTATTTTTTATTATAAAATATGCTGTTATTAATTAAGAGGCTCACATTTGCATTAAAGCCTTGTTGGGCATAAATGAAATATTTTAACACCCCCCTTTCATCTCTGATGTTGTGGAGAAGGGAAGACACCAAACATTGGACGTATTAAGACAGGTTTCTGATTTACAGCTTAACCTACAGGGAGGAATGGATCTTCATCTCCCACAGATCAAAGATCATTTTCTAACAGTCTTGCTTTCACTTTTATGTTTAAAAAACTTACACAAGGAGGTCTGGGAATGAAAAGTCATGGGTTTGGGAGGGTCTGAGCTCTCTAAGTGCAGGGGATTTGTCAGGTTTGATCACAGAATTGTGTAGACTAGAAAGAACACATGAGGTTGTGTTATTCAGAGCAGGGATTAACTTCAGACTTGGATTAGCATCCTCAGGGCCCTGACTGGTCAAGAAGTTAAAAAAAAAAGGAAATAATTCCAGGACAGAGATTTTGCCAACTTTCCGGGAGTAGTTCCAGTACTTAATCATCCTGACCTTGAAAAGGCTTCTCCTTAATACACAGATCCAGTGGAAATCTCACTTTGTGCCACCTGTGTGCCTCTCATCTTCCAGCTGTGCTGCTCTATTTTGTCTTCTTCATCGGGTTCCGGCCTTTATGGCAACAAAAACTGGATTTAAATCACCCTTAACCTTTTCTTCTTGAGGCTAAACCAACTGAGCTCCCACAGCCTTTCCTCAGCACAAACATTTCTGTGCTGGTGTCCCCCAACAATGATTTCCAACGTGTTCACACTTTTATGTTTTCCAAAGTCAGCACAGCAGGGCAAAAAATTATGAATCTTGGTCACCACCAACTACTGAGGTGACAGCTGCTCTCCTGAAGTCAACATCTCTCACTGCTGTCAAGTCCGTGCCTGTGCTTTTCAACTCCACGTAAATACGATTATTCGAAGTAGAATACTGTTTCAGATTTCTTGTCTTAATACATTGCTGGAAAGATACAGCGGGTTACCCCAGTTACAATGCAATTTTTTACATGTTAGATCGAAACTGGTTTCCTCTGTGCCTTACTTGTCTGTGTAGGAATGGGTCTTAGAGATGGATTTCAAATCCTTTGAACAAAAAAATCTGCCCCAGCCCTGGGCCCAGCACGGGAAGGAGCTGGAGCTGCTGCAGCCAGGCCAGAGGAGGCTCCAGGATGAGCAGAGGATGCAGCAGCTCTGCTGGGAGGAAAGGCTGCCACAGCTGCCATTGTTCCCCTGCAGAGGAGAAGCTTTGGGGTGACCTCACTGTGGCCTTGCAGGGCCTGGAGGAGCTGCAGCAAAGATGGAGAGAGACAATGGCCAAGGGCTGGAGGGACAGGAGCCAGGGAATGGCTGCCAGTGCCAGAGGGCAGGGATGGGTGGGATATTGGGCAGGAATTGTTCCCTGGGAAGGTGGGCAGGCCCTGGCACAGGGTGCCCAGAGCAGCTGTGGCTGCCCCTGGATCCCTGGCAGTGCCCAAGGCCAGGCTGGACACTGGGGCTGGGAGCAGCCTGGGACAGTGGGAGGTGTCCCTGCCATGGCAGGGGTGGGATGGGTTGAGCCTTAAGGTCCCTTCCAACCCAAACCATTCTCTGATAAAAGAACCAAATTGATAACTGGGAGTAAAATACTGAATCCCAAAACGCTGAGCTTGGGATCCCATTTCCTGTCCAGACTGCAAGGGAGCAGAGCATCCAATCTTCTTTACCTTGGAAAAATGATTGCTTTCCTGTCCTGACTTGTTTGTTTTTTACACTGCATTTACCTGCATAGTTCTGAGGGTAAACATCTTTTATGTATGATCTGTGATGAATTTGGGGGTGAGAGTGCCCCCAGCTGCTTTTCAACTCGTGTTTGTTTCCCCTCTCCTCACAACTTCTCCAGTCCTGACAAGGAATTCAATTCTCAAACTTTTGTGCTGAATCAGAACATACATCTGAGTGATATCCCTCTCTTTTTGTGGGGTTTTATGGGCAGGAATGCTGTTCTGAAGAATTTACAAATGTGAAATCTTTGCTAACTACAGGGTTATTGCCTTTTCTAGATGCATAAATCCAAGATACCTCACAGTTTAAGTATAAAGTTCTCTTCACTGTAGGATTCTGCACTGGCAGGAGCTGTCCCAGTGTCTTTACAACTGCTGGATGTTTTCAGGGTTGTAAAAGATCTCAGTGGAGCCCAGGATAAATATTAACAGGTCTCAAGTAATTAGGCAGAACACCTACATGAGTAGAAGGAGGCTTACAAGCAATTATTTTCCTAAAGCAAAGTAAGGCAGAGATGTATGACAGAATTCGTATTTTTATCTTTAACTTGTCACTAGTTTTGCAAACAGAACAACTTCCAGATTCCAAATATATGCTACATTACAAATATTGTGTATCAGATAGAATACAACATGATGTTTCAAAATAATGCCGTTTTTTTTTTCCTAAGAACAAGCAATAAATAATGATAATTGAAACAAACAAACAAAAACAAAAACAAAAAGGTAAAGATATATCTAATAAAACCACAGGGGAATTGCCACTGTTGATTATGTCTCTAAATTATTTTGAAGTCTGCATTAATGAAACTGCAAACTGAATTAAGTACCTTCATCTGCCTCTGGAAGCTGCTCTGTCTGATCCATTAAAGAATACACATTTTCACTGCAGTAATCAGAGGTTTAAATGGGCTTAATGTAATTAGAAAAACCCTTGGAGATATATATTATCTCTTATGAAAATGGATATGCTTCCTAGATTAGAACACATTGTTTCAGCATCAGTGTAGGACTATAAAATTACAGCTCCAAGTCTCTAACTTTGTTTAGTCATGAGCACGGGGACCCTGTTGAACAGAAAAAGAGGCAAATGCAGTGGAAACATTGATGTACAAAAATCACAGTGATTACCCCGATCATTACTCTAAAGCTTGGCATGAAAGGTGATCCACAACTGGCACAATACTTTTAAACAATTCTGAAAATATGGCTGTGAGTGTCCCACCCCAACTTATGATGCTAAAGGAAGGGAAGTCTGTTGGCTGATAAGACATTTAAACTTCATTTTTTCATGTCAAAACCCCTACAAGTAAATCTGTACTTCTTTGTATGAACCTGGGTTCCTTACACAGAGTACAAACCACAACGTTCTTTCATGAAAATCAAAATTAAAGAAGCCCCAATTCCTGACTTGCATACATATCTATTACCCACATGCAAGCATTCATGCCTGCCCACGTTCAGCCTGTGCAGGTGCTTGTAGGATTGCAGCTTTCACTTCCTAAACGAGGATCTCAGCAAAGAAATTGGAAAATCTGTGTTTGCTGACTGCATCCAGCATACCAGTTTGTCATGGCATTCACCACACAACGCTTCAAACTTGGTAATTTGTTCCTTTTAGACTAATATAATGATAACACCAATTTCTCTCTTATTGAGACGTGACTGATTGAACATCTGAAGATTTTAACATAAATGTTCGTGTGGCTGGGGTTAAGCACAAACTTAAGAGCTTTGCTCGGACCAGGGTCTTACTAAACTAAGCTCTCCCCACCCATGAAATCAGTCCCCAAGACAGGAAAAACGTGATTATTAGCTCTGTTTGATGCACGCCTTCTCCCTAGGGAGATTTACTGGCTCAAAAAAGGACTCGGGGTGCAGCCAAAACGCTATTCCAAGGCGGAGGATCAGCCAGAAAATTGCATTTTGCCTTTAAAGCCGCTTGATCTTCCCACTCAAGGTGGTTTTGTCGGGAGCAACCTGCCAACCATGTTATCCTTCCTCCCCTGAGAGGCTCAGGAGGTGTGCACTGAAACCCTGCCAGCTGTCTGCAGGGCCAGGAGCAGATGCACCAGGAGAGCTAAAAAGGCTGGAGCCTCCTCCCTGGTGTGGTGGTTTGTTTGAAGCAATTTTCTCCTCTCCTTTGAGTGATTCAGCATGGTGACGGCCAGGTGACTGCTCGTTTCCTGCTGGATGTCACCTCAGCAGCTTTGTAAGGGAACACTTCGCAGAAAGAACCCTGTTATTTCATATCCCAGCCCCGACACAGCCCCTGGGTGCAGAGGGGAACGAGCTAATTGCCGTGGAGAAGGACAGATTGCCACGGGTCTGTGGATTCTTTGTCTCAAGAACGCTGCAAGTCACCCCTCTGCACCCACTGATTAATTAGCCTGAAGCCAACACCATGGGCCGCTCTGAAAAGGAAGGGTTTCCATCCTAATTTTACCAAAATTTCTCCCCTGGCCACTTCAAAGTTTATTTACATTCCATTCTTTATCAGCTGGTGATAAATACGCTTTCGCGTACCTGAACATTTTGAGGCCGGGTTGACTTAGCAAAAGCATTTTCAAATGGCCAAAAGGGGCATTGTCTTATAATTTTAGGTGTCAGTGTTTTATTTTCTTATTATGTCTCAAACACTTATGTAAGTGTTAAACGCTTTTTAACAACTTGTGTGGGTTGTTAAAAGACTGATAATTTCTCATAACTGTGGTAGATGAGTCACGTTTCACTTGGTTCTCTTGCTTTACCCTCTATCCTTTTAAAATTTGGCTATTTAGCAAGAAAACATGTAATCTTAAATAGAGTGAGTCATACTCCTATGACAAAATTAGGCATTTTTTGTTGGTTTTGTTTTGAGACTAATAAAGTACTGTCAAGACAGATGTGTTGAAATATTCATATCCCTGGTGCCCTCACCCTGAGACAATAAATGTTTCTGAAGCCCAACACCAAACCAGAGTCTTGCAGGTTCTGGAAAGCTGTGAGTCACTGTGTGTGTATCAGTGTTTGGGTGCAATATTGGTATTTTCTCTGCCTAACCTTAGAATTTTGCTCTTCTTGGAGGTGTATTTGAATTTGTCCCTGCACTGGAAGTGCTGAGCACAAAAAGCAGATTATTCATTTCTGATTTTGTGCTTCACTGTATGCACACTTTCTCCTCGTATATTTTGGGGTTTTTTTCCCATCTTCAAGGAGAGGATAGTAGTTTGCAAAATAACTTTGTGGAGTCCTTGGCCATATGGCACCAGAAAAATGAAAAAAAAAAATTACATAGAAAGCATCTTGTGTGGCCTGCAATTTCTGATACGGAAAGAAAAAGAGTGTTCATTTCACTGATTGACATATAAATCCTAAATATCTGTGAAGACCAGTGTAAGAGGCAGTTAATTTAGTTTTAGTGGGAATTACATATTCAGAGAATGCAAGTGAGTCCTTTAGTACGTCGTTAACACAGTGAAATGGTGTAATTACAATGTATAATCTTTCTTCATTTATCTCTTTTACAGTTGTCAGCACCAGAAATCCTCAGAATTTGCCTAAAATATGTAAGTCTGTGATATTTGATAGCACACTTAATCAGTGATTGCAATAGAATGGCTGCTAAAAATCCCAGTACATTTATAAATTTTTGGCAGGCAGCATAAGAATGTTTTCAGTCCTCGATATCTTTGTTTACTTAAAAACACAACTGTTCTTTCTAGTTAGGATCTAAGTAGTCTCCAGTCTGCTGTTTGAAAGTAAAATGACAACTTATATGGAGATAATTATGCAAGAATGGGAACACTGAGTAATTGAAACAATCAGTTCTAGGCAAAAATACACAATCTCAAATTTGGAAGTGACAAGATGTTGCAGTACCCTGGGTTTATTGATATCTCTTTGTCATTTTCTCTAAATTCTTAAACTGCTAGAAAACAACCATGCTCTACCAGTTTGTTCTTTAATTTTTTTTTTTACTTGCCGTTAGTTGAAGGAAAGGATGTAATTTTTCTTTGATGCCATATGCTGCCTAATTGCAGAGCATATTGTATATAATGCTGTGTACAAGGATTTTGGGTTTGTAAAGCAGAACTCAAAGCCATCAGAAAAAAAAAAATTGTACAACACAGGAAGAGAGGTGCAGGATCTCATTTTGAGGTAACTGCACTAGGGTTCACCTACACAGATGTTTAACCACTTAATTACGAAAAAGAGTCATTTATTTAGGGCTTTCTAATGAGTGAAGGAGGACCACAGTATTGCAAATGCAGTCTGACTTAATCCAGTCCACCTATGCCTCAAATAAAAGATTAAAATAAAGTATTGGTGTTTATGGCCTAGTTCAGCAAACAATTTGAGATTTAACTTTGGGACATGCTTGTATTGCAAAACAAAAACTCCTGCTCCTTCTAGATTAAACAGCACTTCTAAGATTTATGTCTCCAAGGAAACAGAATTTTGGGGCCTCAAGCAAGAGTTCTTGTATCTTGGCTTAGTTCCAGTGAAAAAAGGAATTTAAAAAAAAAATCATAATTGGATTTTGCATTCCAACTAAACAAAAGACCATTCTCAATCCAGTGAATTTATCTAAAAAGTTAAATTTTAATGGATTTCAAGCCTTATTGGTAGGGAGGATCTGAGTTAAGTTTAATTCTTCCCAAGTAAGCTCTTTTTATTCCAGTCATTTAGAAACAGCAGATCTAGGATTGGCTTTTCTTGGTATTTCTGTGAAGTTCTTCTGGTCTTTATCTGAACTTTTCATTTGTGACCATGGCTATAAGTGTTGCCAAATGAGCTCTAACTGATACCATCATCATTCACCAGATAAAAATAGAGTGCCTTTCCTTGCTCATCTCAACTACGCACACTTCTCAGTGTTTCATACTCAGGATTTTTGACAAAACTGTGCCTATGCCTAAACTCTGGCACTGATGCAGTTCTTAATAGCTTTAACTCCCCCTCATCTTCCTCACCACTTTTCTCAGTATTATGGGTTTTGGACAGAATGGACCTCAGGAGGTTGTTTAGCTCAAAACCCCATCAAAGCAGGGTCAACACAAAATTCACACCTATTTCCCCTGGGCTTTGACTAGCAGAGTCTTGAAATGCCCTGTCCTGGCAACATTGATTGTCCTTATATTGTTGTTTCCCCCTCTTTTCTGTAATTCCAACCAGAAATCCTGTCAGTAAAAACCTCTGTTTTTTCAGGAATGTTCTCGTAGGCATTAGGAAGATGATGTTAGGTCCCCTCATGGTTTTTTTTTCCCTCCATTTCAAAATAAAATCTACTTCCTTCAGCCTCTCCTCTCATGGCGAGTGCTCGACTGCCCAAGCATTTTGCTGAATGTGCACCAATTTATCTATACATCTTTCTTACACTGGGAGCCCAAAACATTTTGCAGTGGAGCCTGAAGAGTTGAAAATTCCACCAGAGTGCTCCTAAAATGTGCTTTTACAGCACATGTTTGGTGGTTTTGCACCTCAGTATCACACTGCTGTTTTTCCCACCCCTTTATTTTATGGCATGCATATTGCTAAGCAGCTGTGCCAGGCTTAATTACACTGCATCTAATAGTAATAGATTTTTCTTGGTCCTTTGGCTGTGCACTTGCTGCAGTTTGTAAGACTATATTTCTGGAAGATAACACTCTGATGCTGGGCTATATGAAATATGTATATCATTTACAGAGATGAATTATACAGTCTAAATGAAACTTGAATTATATATAAAACAAATGTATAATTTATGCTTGTGAGTGTCGATTGTATAGCCAGGATGATTTTTGAACTTCCCTTTTTCTGTAGCAGTCAGGTTTCATTAGCAACACTCCTCCTAAAATCTAGAACTTTCCCAAAATTTTTTTGGCATTATGACATACTGCATTACTTTATCTTTTGCAATGTGGACAGTGTTGTATATCTCTTTTATTTGCTTGCTTGTGGGTTTTTTAGCTGAATATTTGCACTAAACATCGCCTGGTTCCTATTAAATGTGAACATTTTAATTAATATTCATTTGCCTGTGATGCTGGTGGACAAAAAGCCTTTTCATTATACAAAGGGTACTCACCCTGGAAACGCTAGAAAATTCGGGTATTTATTTGGATTTTCCATACATAATAGATGTTTTGTTTTGCACCTAGACTAATATTTCTTTCACAGTGCAAGTATCAGAAAGTTGTGTAAAAGAACAGTTATGCTGCAATATATTTCCTCATAATTAGACTACATGGCAAATGTCTGGATTTTTTTAATATTTTCTGAAGCAGGACTCATGTAAAACTCATAAGTCTTCTCTTGGAGAATAAACAGGTTGCCACGAACTGGAACATTTTAAACTGCAGGGGTCTTGTAGGTGTGACAGAAATTTGAAAAAAAAAAAAAATCATATTTAAGGAGTACCTTGTCCCTAGAAATCAAAGCAATGGAAATATTTAGATTGGTCTCATAAACTTGTATCTGCCGTGTAAGCACTGCACAGTTTTAATCAGTGCTAATTGTATATTGGGACTCTAGATTCCTTTTCCTAGAATACTTTTTCTCTTGAATTTGAGAAATCGCTAATTCGGTACAACCTGGCACTCTCTTTTTTACATGTTAATTCCTTATAATCCCGTTGGATTCATGGTGGTGCATAACACAAATGATCCTCGTAACATCAAGAGAATCACTGCTACAAGAATCCTGACAGTTTTAGGAAATGTCTCTACATCCCTCCTAATCCTTTTTTCTTCCTCTTTTATTTTGCTTTCCCTCCTTCTGAAATTTGTGGGAATTTCACTGAATCAGAGGGAAGTATCCTTTTAAATCCTCATGGAAATTTGTGCCTTTTCAACAAGACACATACTGCACCTGAGAGTTTAATTGCATTTGCCAGGGCCCTGCCTGATCTCTCTCTCTCCCTTTAGGCATGTCTGAAATCATTTGTGATTTTACTAATTTCTGCCATTTCCCTTGACAAAAATGCCCTCTTCTCAGAGCTTAGGAAAAAAAAAATTCAGAAAAATCTTCCTGCAGCAGCCCAAGAAATTAATTTGCCCAAATGATTTTTTTTCAAACCGTGTGAATATATCAAATAGCCTTCTTTCACTTTGACTTATATTAATTCTTGTCACGTCCTGCTCTTAGACCTTAACCACAACTGACTACATTCTAGGTTAAATATCTAGTTAATAAATAACTTGTAGATTAATTAGGCACCATGGTTTTCATTTCTTTAATCTTCCATATTTTTAAACCAACTGGAGTAAAAATGGAAAAGGAAATAAGAGGCATTTCAATGTCTGGCATGGCATTTCAGAATAAGTATGTAGAAATAGCAATTTTAAAAATTTAAGACCCAAATAACCATTCTAAGTCACTCTAGCTAATAATCTCTTTGTAAAGATATAGTGGTTAAGTATAACATACACCTCTGCTGTATATATTGTTTAAACTGGAATATCAGATGTTTGTGTCACTTCGAAAAGGTTTCGGAATTTCACAAAAGCATCCAACGTGGAAATAAAAATTTTGCCTGCAGATCTTGTCAAGCTGAAAGCCTCTTACACAATGTTTCAGTCACCAAAGGCCTAGAAAAATGTTTCTAAAGTATAGAAATTGAAACATAAATACTTCTATTATTTATATTTAAACAAACATTGTTTCACCTAATCATAACATCACTTAATAAGGCCTATGTAATTTTTGAGTGTTGCTCTATTAATTTAGGTTTTTAAGTTTTCTTGTTATGTTTTCTAAAGTTGACACTAAAATTTGTGGGTCTGAGATAAAAAATAGTAATAAAAAAGGATAATATAAAATGTACAGAATGATAACACACACACAAAACTTGTCTTCTGAAATTCACTCCATCTCTTTATTTTAAATGTACTGATGTAGATCTTCACCATAATTTATGAATTTTCTATAACCTAAGGTATCGCTTATTCCACTGGGAATTAATGTTTATCTTTTATATGAAATAATGATAATTCCAGAGACTAACTTAATCTGTGGTGGATTTCATCCGTCTCTGTCACACACTTGAAGCAAACTACCTTGAATTGTTTTCTTTTTGTCTCTCAAACTTTCTCCTTTCCACTGCCACATTTCCACTTTTCCTTTATTTCTGCACTAAGCTAACCAGAAACAGAACACTGTCAAGAATTTCTCTTTATTCAGTGCAGGGCAGCCTCAGGACACTGGGTTAAATTGTGACTCGGCGGGGAGTCAGCCAAATGTGACACGTTTGGCAAATCAGGGGGAAGCAGGGAGGATCAGAGCCCAGCATCCTGGGGGAATAAAGAATGGGAATAAATCTTTTGCAGGTACACGTTGTCGCAGAGAGAAACAAATCTGCAGGGATATGTTTGTTTAGTTACTCAGACCTGCCTTTCTTGGTCTTTTCTGCTTTTCAGGTATTTGAAACAAGCTCAACTAGTAGAAAATCCTCTTTTTCTTCAGGGTCTTTAATAACTTCAGTAAATGTTAACAACTGTGTTTCCTTCCTCCTTTTCTCTCCTTCACCTGTTTCTTCTCTGTCTTTCCTCTTCTCTTTTATCCTTTTTTTTTTTTTTCCTGAATGGCAGTAAGGACACCAAATATTCACTGCTCAGTGGTAAAACACTGTGTATGAAGTTATGCAGAAATAAAAGTGGTTATATTAAAATCCAAAGAGTAATTCAATTAATAATCAATTAAATAAAACACTTTTGCACTGTGAGAGTGACCAAAAACTGGAACAGAAAGGCTGTGAATTTTCCATCCCTGGAAACATCCAAAAGGCGTCTGGACATGGTAATGAAAGATGGGAAAGAGGGACAGAACCAAGCAATAGTGGGTATGGCCTGAAGATTCATGTGTATGACTGGGTTTTTAGATACAGAAACTTCCATTTCATAGTAGCTTGAAGTTAAGACAATTATTATTATTCATGAGAGAGTAAACTGATGCAGCTTACTGCATGGAGATGACATTACAGTAAAAGAAAATGTGAGTTTTTTTACAACTCCCGTGCTTTTTTAATTAATATCGTGATGCTGTGAGCAACAACAACCATTCATAGCTGAATTACTTCGCCAAGAGGACAGGGGGCTTTGCCAGTGCTGGGGGAGCCTGCAGGCCTGGTGATGCTCTCTGTGACCTGCATCCTCTTTGTTGATGTCATAACCTTTGTCCCAGGCAGCTGAAAATGCCAGCTTCATTATTAATTAAGAGCGGGAACCTGTTTTACACATGGTACAATTACAAGTACATTAAAGATAATTAGGCTTCAAAATCATGCCTGAGTTAGGAAGGGCCTGAGATTTAGCGGCCTACTGCGTGCAAGCCAAGATACACCGGTATCTATCTACATCTATCTCTATCATCTCTATCTCTAATATCTATATTTATATCTAATCTTTCTCTCTTAATGTATATATATATCACGGCATCCTGGGTGTATCAGGAGCAGGGTGGGCAGCAGTGAGGGAGGGGATCCTGCCCCTCTGCCCTGCCCAGCCCCGGCCCCTCTGCAGGGCTGGCTCCAGCCCCGGGCTCCTCAGCACAGCAGGGCCCAGGAGCTGCTGCACGGGCTCCAGGGGAGGCACCCAGAGGATTTGGGCTCTGCAGCATCTCTGTGCTGGGCAGGGGCTGCGGGAGCTGGGCCTGGCCAGGCTGGAGCAGGGAGCACTGAGGGGGGATCCCATCAGTCCATACAAACATCTCCCAGGGCTGCCAGAGGATGGGGCCAGGCTCTGCTCAGCGCTGCCAGGGACAGCGTGAGCAGCAGTGGCCATCAAATAAAGCACAGCCAGCTGCAGCCCAGCAGCAGGAAGAACTTCTCTCCATGGAGGGGCAGAGCCCTGGAACAGCTGCCCAGGGAGGGCCTGGAGTGTCCCTGTCTGGAGACATCCCAGCCCCAGCTGGACACGTTCCTGTGTCACTGCTCCAGGGGACCCTGCCTGTCCCACAAATTCAGTGATGCCATTGCTTTAATTTTCACCACATCTTTCCCACCATAATGTATACAAAGTGAACATTATTTGCTAAGAAACTTCTCCATACATTTATTAATTCATGCTAACGGTCCAGTGCTTTAAGCCGTAAGATTAATTATGTGCCTCTGGTTTGTAAGGGAACAGGAGAGTGGCACACACTTGGAGGGGAAGGATTAGCAGGAGTTCAGCATCAATTACAGTCACTCAAATGCTGCTTGTGGACCAGCCCTGTGCTCCAGCTCCTCTAAGGTACCACCTCTGCACTGAATCCATTGCAAGACCCAGGCCCAGTCTTGTGCAAATCAAAATTTTTCCTCCACTTGATGCTAAGTTGCTGCTTTGGGAAAACATTGCTAGAGGTGCTATTGCTATTTGGCAGATTTTAAATAAACCTTGTGCCTTTGCTGTGTGAAACTTCTCCTTCCCTGCAGGGTAAAACCAGAAATTTGGACTAAAAGGCAGCAGAATAAAAAGATGAATGTTTGCATGCATCTGGTTCTCTCATCAGAGATAACAGGCATAAATGGTCACTTTCTGTCAGGCAGCTTATTTTTCCATTTGGACTCAGTGTAATCCCATGGGTGGGTATCCCTGTGGCACCAGTTCTAGCTAAAAGGCTTCTCTCATCCTGCTTTGCTATTGCTTTAAGCTCATTTTTAAGTCATTTTGATGGGTTATGCTGGTTTCTCCTCTGCCTTTTAACTCAATTCTCTGCCTTCAAACACATCAGTCTTCACATGAATGAATATCATGGGCACCTTGATTTTAAAAGAAAAATTAATTCTTCTGGTTTTGGCTAGGATTAAGTTTTTTGGTTTTGCCGCTTTTTTTTTTTTTTCCACAGAAACAGGTCTTGTTTGGGAGTGTTATTTTTTACACCATGCTGGTATCAGCTGCCCTAGGTAAAAAAGATGTGTTCCTTGTGAGCTGTTGCTTTTTCCCGGGCTGTCTAGACTTTCCAGAAACAAACTTAACAGTTTTCGTAGGGAAAACATACCATTTTTTTCATAATGAAAATCTTTATCATCTTGTTTCGTTTCAGAGCAGGCATTTTTGGTGCACATTCTGTACATACCACAGTACAACATTTGGAGCACTCGGCGGCATAAAAACATTTTGTTTATTCAAATTGGACTCCTTGTTTGACATCTAATTATGACTATTTATCTGCCAAGGCTATTCCAGCACTTGCAGTGCTCACAGTGCCAGGGAGACATCTGTTAAAGGCGTCTATTTAATGTCTAGTATGAACAAGGTGTATCTGCCACAACCATTCTCCATAAGAGAAGGCTCCAAAATTAGAATGTGAAGCCGTACCGCTCTGTTCTCTCACACAGAAGTACAAAACACATTTAGAAAACTGAATCTTCAGAGGTGTTAGACTGGGTCACTCTTATTCTGCCCCCCTTATGTTTCTCGGATTTATCTCACTAGGTCTGTCTCTCTTATATTCACTCTTCAGCACTCATAACTTTTTTGTGCAATTGTTGTTCCAGTTGTGAGCTGTGATTAGGATCCAAAGGAGGACCACAGAGATTGATAGCACAGGGTTAAAATGTTTCTAAAATCGTGGTAGCTAAAGTAGGCCTTGGGAACGGGAGTGGGCATTGTCTTTACTAAGATCATGTGAAACTGCACTTGCATATTCACCTGTATGGTACATGATAAACTTAAATGCAATAATTGGTTAGTAAGTAAATATAATTAAGAAACAATTGTTCAATCACAACGAGAATCATGAGAGAAGAACAACAATCATGAGAAATGCGGTGGGAAGGGGGCTTAAAACTCATGCTCGGGTGAAATCAATATACACAATAGAACAATATTAAGATAATGATTAATATATGATTATACAACAGTTATGTAAGGAAAGGGTATAAAAATGTATCCATTGCAAATCCATGTCGGAGTCAGATTTGGGTTTGTACCCCTGATTCCCAGAGCTCTTCAATAAAAGCACCTGCATATAATCATACCGTGATTATGTGTTTCTACACTAACAAGATGGGCAGAGGGATGGAGCAGCTCTGCTGGGAGGTAAAGGCTGGGAAAACTGGGATTGTACAGCCTGGAGAGGGGAAGCTTTGGGGCGACCTCATCGTGGCCTGGGATGGTGGAAGGTGTCCCTGCCCATGGCAGGGGTTGGCACTGGATGAGCTTTAGGTTCTCTCCAAACCCGAACCATTCTGTGATTCTAATCTTCTTATATCATAAACAACAGTGCGGTTTTTTTCCTATGTTGTAGTTCACAAAATCTTTGTGTCGTTGTTTTGTTGGGCTTTTTTAAGAAAAGCTCAAAAGTGACAAAATTATTTAATTAATTAATTACTAACATCACGTTTTCACAGTTTCACAACGGCTCCCATCGTAGGGTCAGATCATGCCAATCCACCGTCTTCAATGCAAGTAGAGGAGACAGCAGAATTTTTGTCAAGAGTTTTTATCAGAATCATCTGACGGATGTATTTTTCTTTCAGTGGTGGCTCATGTGTGTAATGACCATGGAAGGGTGATGGTGATGGCTGGGATGGACAGACACCTCCAGCTCCTCTGTGGGAAATTTCCACGGGCAAAAGCTGCAAATCTCAGCTGTTTCCCTCGGTACCTCTGAGAGCAGAGATCCAGATTAGTGTCAATATTTGGATTGCCACTGCAACTGGAGAATAAGGATGTCTGCACGGATCTCTTCAAAGCATTTTTAGTACTGTGGGTTTTAATTAGAAAACAAGTATTTGCCTCAAAGCAGGAGTTGTCATCAGAGATCCCATGTAGCTTTCAAGCCCACTAGTATTAATCTTCTTTGCATATCTTTAAGACTAAAAACCTTTCTAATTAAACACTTAAAGCCTCTTATCTCTGTGGCCTGGTTGACGCTGCAGTGGAATATATCATCCCCAACAACAATGAGTAAAATTGTAATTCCCTGCATAATACCAATCAAGTTGATTGTAGAACATTATGTTCATTAGGAAGTAATAGATTTTTTTTACCAGTTTGATCAAAGCAGCTGGCATTTAATCCAGGCTGAGAAGTAGAATACTGTTTCATACTACTTATTGGTTAATTCATGGCCAGGTCTGCAATCTACTGAAAAAACAATCAATGAACTTTATGGGATGCCTACAATATATAGATTATCTATATAATAAAATAGATATATACACACAATACTGGTCAGCAGACAAACTTAGCATAATGGGGAGCAAAAATAACTTTCATAATAATGTATTTTTGCATTTTAAAAAATGCGGGTGAGAAGAGAGTGTAAATTCTGAGTGAAAAAAATTAGTCTTCTTTTATGTTTTGTCCTGTGCAGGAACAGGAGTTGGATTCCATGATCTTTGTGAGCCCCTTCCAACTCTGGTTATTCCACGATTCAAGTTTATTTTTAAGCAGCACTGGAACAATTGACAGGTAAAATGCACCTGATCAGCCTTGTAGTAACATCCACATTCTTCCATTGCAACAAATGTTGTGGAATAGATTGCCTAATGTAGTAAAATCAACCATCAGTAATTTGCAGTGCAGATGTTCCCTATATGAATTGTAAATAAATAAGAGACTGCTGGAGTAAATGACACTTAAATCTCTGTAAATGTCAAAAATACTTATTATTTGTTATTTCCTTCTTATTTTCCAAATCATCTTTTCCCAGTTTTGCTTACTTAAATTTGATTTTCATTGTTTGTTGGTTTGTTTTTTCTTTTTCTTCCCCTTAGTTGCGTTCGATCCTTTCAGTTGTTCTTCATTTCATCGTGTTTTCATTTTCTGTATTGCTTTCTGAATAATTCTGGGTTTATTTGAACAAATAAACATGGCTTGCCTGTCTAAATCTCATTTAAATTTTCCACCAAGAAGTTAAGTTGTACAGCTGTAGGCAGACTGGCATGCTAATTTGTCTTGGTATTTATTTCCTGCTTTAATAGCAGCGCTGTAGTTTTTTTGGAGAAAGCTTTCATGGGAAATTGGAACTTTATCTCACCCTTTCATCTTCCTGTATTGCTGATAGAAAGAGTTCAACTGGATGAAATCCTATAGAATTCTGCTAAAATTAGTATAAATTTTTTGATAGAGCTTACATATTAATTGAATTTGTTTCACCTATTATATAGAAAGAATTTAATTTTATCTGTTTTTTTGAGTTTGGTTTTTTTTTTTTTTTTAAGCTGTTTGCATTGGGTTGGGTTTTCCCCTGTTTTGGGGGATTTTTTTGTCCTGTCTGCCCTTTGCTGTCTTCACGTTGTGAAAAATTTCATCTTCCTCTTTTTTTCCTTGGAATTTTCCTAAGGCAAGCTTAGGGTCTGATGTTTCCAAACTGACTTTACTTAATGGAAACAAAAGGGGTGAAAGCAGTGTAACAGGTAGATAACAAATTCTGTTTACCTTCCTGATGCAAGAGTATGTTTAAATTAAAACTATTGAACTAAGTGCGGCTAAAATTATTGAGTGTAGTGGTGGTGGAAGGAAAAAGAATTTAAAAAATAAGGTACTATTAAGAGATACTCATGAAAACAATATTGGACTGTATTACTTTTAGGAGAGAGTTATCTGTACACTTTATTGCTTTTTAGATTTCAGGTGGCTGAAAATTCTGAACTTTTCCTTTCTGAGACTTATCAGAAAATAAAGTCTGTAAATCTTTCTGGCTCTATCTGCCACTCCATCACACAAAAACCCAGAGACACGCACACAAGAACTGAAAAAAATAAATTTTACTCATATCTCTCATGTCTGCGTATATTAAATTCTTGCTCACGGCAGGCACTAAAGAATGAAATAAAAACATGAATTATTTGAAATCATGTTGTGCGTGATCTGTTATGACACCTTCTCATCTGAAAAGTGTTTAAACCACCAACACTTTTCAATCAACTGTTTGGGTGCAGAGTGACATTTGAGAGCAGGGTCCACAGAGGTGGCAAAGCAAGTTGCTCTCACTGTCAAAGACGTTATCACGATGCTTTTTAAAGCAGCCACAGGTAGTGGCAATGCACCTGTGAGCAAAATCGTTCTGTGAGCAAAACTGTTTTGTGAGTGGTCTTGGCTGTTTATCTGCCAAGGCATGTTTATCTGTTTATCTGTCCAGGCATGAAGATCCTGGACAGCTGCTGTTGTTTATCCTGTGCAGGATCACTAAGTCAACTGACTGCATTTCTTTTAATATGATGTTCTTAACCAGAATTAGCCAAAAGAAATATTACCACAGCGGGATAAGCCTTAATGCAGGTGCGAAGAAACAGGTTCAGCTAGAAGAAACTGGAAAGCTGGTAGGAAATAATAATTTCCACCTTCCTCATCACCTTTCCTTCTTTTCCCCAGAGTGGCTGACCATCAGTATATTCCTTACACTAGAATCACAGAATCACAGAATCCTTGAGGTTGGAAAAACCTTCCAAGACCAATCTGTGCCCACCTTGTCCCCAGCCCAGAGCACTGAGTGCCACCTCCAGGAATCCCTTGGGCACCTCCAGGGATGGGCACTCCAAACCTCCCTGGGCAGTTCCAAGGCCTGAGCACCCTTTCCATGGGGAAATTCCTGCTGGTTCCACCCTGAGCCTCCCCTGGCCCAGCCTGCGGCCGTTCCCTCTCCTCCTGTCCCTGTTCCCTGGCAGCAGAGCCCGACCCCCCCGGCTGCCCCCTCCTGTACGGGAGCTGTGCAGAGCCACAAGGGCCCCTGAGCCTCCTTTGCTCCAGGCTGAGCCCCTTTCCAGCTCCCTCAGCTGCTCCTCACAGGACTTACTCCCACATAAGCTTCCCTGAAATTCTCATTGATTTTTTTTT
>VZTG01005782.1:0-20605 GCA_013397845.1 Melanocharis versteri | reverse complement strand
CTTCGGACCGTCTCTTACACCCTTCTTAGAATGTTTCACACTCGAATCTGTATCAGTGTGGTCAGTGCTAGTTTTTTGTCAATATTGAGTGAAAAATACTATTTCACTGATTGTTTTTAGAATTTTGGCCAGTATTATGTAGCAAGGATTGTTAGTCTGGTCTTAAATTATAAAAAGAAGCTGTGAATTGCTATTAGAAGCTCTTTATATTTAAAAAAAACCCACAATTGCCCCATTATTGTAAAATGAATTATGTTGAGAGATAAATTCAAGTGCATTTGCCTCTGTTTTGATAAAATGAAAATTTGTGAGTATAATTATATATGCAGTAGCACTACCTTCAGGTAATTACTTCATTATTTTAATAGCTTCACAGTCTAAACTTAATCATGTCCTCTAGACTCTCTGTTCTTGAGATGATGTTTTGTCAAAAATTGTCTCGTTTTCTGGAGAGGTCTGCCTACACTGCTGTAGGTGATGGGAAAAGGGGGATGGGGGTGAAGAGAGGAAGTGAGCTACAGAGAGTTCAAGAGTTTGCCCTTGAACAGTAATGTACTAACTCCAAACCTGCCATCACTGAAGGAACCATGAAAGATATGAAAGAGGTAATTGACATCAGGGTGGTCCAGGATGGCTACAGAAAGAAAGAAATAAAGGTGGCTGAGCAGCTTCAGTTGTGGCCCACCAGCAAGAACAGATGACGCAGAGAAGACTATTACCTTGAGTGTTTTCACCCATTATATATCTAAGTCAGAGTGGCTCCTAGACTTATAAAACTTTAATGGACTTGCTATTAGGAAGATTTTCTGTTTTTTACCGAGGGACAAATCTCCATGCTTGAGATCTGGGCTTAAGCACTAAGCAGACAGAAATCCTGATTTATATGACAGTGGATAATGCAGAGACTGTAGTGGTGGATTCTGAAAAAATCTTTTTGCAGTGGAATGTGGTTTTGTTTCTTGTGAGATAATTTTTTTCTTTCTGCCATTGAGTGGTTGTCTTCAGTGGCACTGAACGGCAATACTGGTGAGAAGCAGGGGGTTTTGGGCCCTTTAACATTGCCCTGTGGAACAGCTCCTGGGACCAGAGTTTTTTTTACCTAGTGTGAAATGCTTTCATTCTGAATAGTGCTTTGTGATGTGAAGTGCAGATAAACAATCACTGGGCAACGACTCAGTACTTAGTAGAATAGTAATCCTCTCAAGGCTTGACATTCTCAGGATAGTGAACACAGATACTTACCTACTGAGGTGATTTTTTTTTTCTTAAAGCCTATTGCAATGAAAAAGTGGTAATGGCCTTTCAAGATTTCAGCTGGTAGTAAATGAGTATTTACACCAGAATTAATCATAAATGGGTTGCTGGATTGGTGGGGGTTTACTATTTTTTACCTTAAGGAAAAATAGGCATCATGCATCTCTCACAAAATTGAAAGTCTTAAAATTTCGTCTAGGCTTGTGTTAAAGTTGATGTCTATTTTTAATGTTAATTTCAAATGCAGAGAGAAGTGAAAAGGAAATTTGTGTATTGAGGATGTAGATGTTGGATCTAAAGAACAATTGTCGTTCTAATGTCTGTGAAAATGCTTTGCATTAGTTGATACTGCAGTCTGTAGTATCTTGATCATCAGTAAATAGTTAATGGAATGAAACTGATTAGACTATTTCTAATGATTGTTTGGATAAAACCAAAATGGTAAAAGCACAAAGTGTAAATGTTCTCAGTGCTTGCTTATATTAAATGAAGTATGGTCAGAGCTAAGGTCAAACTGATGGCTTCACTCCTAGCTCTTGTGATCATAAAATTGTAGTTATTTCTTTTGGGTGGCCTATAGTTTGAATAATCGGGTGTATTTTGTGGTGGTGGTTCTAGAATCAAAGACTAATTCTTGCAGCCTGTGTATAGTTTTAGCCATTAAAAAATATATTTATGGCATGGACTTCGTAGACATCGTACCACAGTACTAAAAATTTTTATGTATACATTTACTCTTGCAATTAATTTAATTGAAATTCTTCACATAAAATTGAATATTGTTACTAATGATTCCAGAGGGCACATGACACATATCCAGGTTACATTATAGATGTGTTTTCTATTATGGAGGAATGCAGTATTAAAATTTCAGATTTTGAGTAAATTATGCCCCTGTCTGAACTGGATGTGGAAACAAAATACGGATTTTTTTTCCCCTGATGTTTTTACACTTCTGTGCCATTATTTTAGCAGAGAATCAAATATACGTTAATTCTGTCTCATGCAGCAACTCTCTTACTATCATTCCTTTAGCATCTTCTAGCAAATAAGATTCTAATGCTATTTTGCCAGCTGCTTGGTTTGTTTTGAATGACAGGCTCTCTAACAATTGCCAGGATGCTTATTTGCACAGACTTGGTGGTAGAGCTTAATAGTAGGCCTCAAATGTGGGAGTCTGCAAAAATTGACTGTCTTGAATGTATATCATCTGAAAGCTCATCAATGTAAGTTTGGTTCCAGGGATGGCTCCACAGGAAATTTCTAAGGCTGCCTCCGTGTAAAATACTTCTCAGCTATTTAAGTCAGAACGTGTGAAATGCAAACGTATCAATTAGCAGAGGCAGTGCATTTGTTTAGATGTTAAGCAGACCTTTCTTTCAATACAGATATTGCTGTAGTTGTAAAATTTGTAGAACTTGTAGCACTTGTAGAAATGTAAGAGATCTTTCCTGGTAACTACAGTACAGTTGACACTTTACTATCATGTTCTTATATATGATTTGGGATATTATAAGCTTTTTCTTTTCCTGTAGTCAGACTGCTATATATTATGCCATGGTATGATGAGGAAGCTGTATATCTAATAGTCCTCAAATTCTTAGGAGAAAACTTCCTTGCTTTGTGAAGTAATTTTACCACAGTCTTGAAGCACAAGTATTTGCTTTTTGTATCTTTGGCTTTAGACATTTGGTTTTGGTGGTTTTTGGTGTGGAGTTTTGTTTTGTTTGGTTTGTTTTTTTTTTTGGTGGAGGTTTTTAATTGTTTTTCTGAAGTATATTTGCATTACTTATTCTAGCCTTATCTAATCATCAAATATGCTGTCAGATTTGAGGCTGGATCTGAGCAGATTTGTTTGGCTGAAAAGTCCTAGTACAATGGGGTTTCATTGGCTTATTTAATTTTATTTTATAGCACCTGAAGCTAAACGTTTGAACTGTCACATTTGGTGAGATCTAAAAAGTAGATAACAAAGTAATCTGACTTTTGGCTATTTGTAAACTGTAGAGGGAAAAAAAAATCTCCATCAATTATGTACGGCCTGAATCTGAATTTGTTTTCAGATTATTCTTTTTCCTTGCAATGTGTCTGTTTCTGTAAAATGTTACTTTTCTCAATTGAGCTCTTTTCTGTCAGGCAGATAGTTATGTTTTGCTAGCTAATTAGCAAAGAATAAAAGGCTTAAAATTTTTTCCTCCATTCTAATTTACTACAGGGCTTATGAGCAGATTGTACTGATCCAGCATATGACTTTTTTACAGGAAGCACCCTTTCAAGAACAAATGTCCCTGGAATTATAATGAGTGCTATGTCCCAAAAAATCCTTGATTATGTAAGGCATGTCACTGGTTTGTTGTTTGGGTTTTTTTTGATGCTGCACTACAGCAGATTTTTTTGGTTTGCAATTGTTTGCTTGTTAAACCACAAAAAGAAGCCATGTGGGTGCAGATGTTAATGTTCTGCAAAGAGGTATTAGAATAGATTTTTTTTTTAAAAAGATGCATTGATATCTGTATTCGTGCTTTTTTGTTAGATACATGAATGTGTTAGTCATCAATATTGCATATGTTTCTATTCTAGCACTTCTATTTGTAAATGTCCCCTTCTTAACTTTTTTTTGCTCTTCTGATCACTGTTACACTGTAAAAGGGATGTGTTTGTTAATTTACTTTCTTGCTTAGTTATTTAAACACTATATTAATAAATTCTATGAGAGTTTGTAGGGAGAAAGGTATTGTAGAAATTCCTGGCTAATCCAGTGCTCAGACTATTTCTGGTGGTTTAGAAATATCCCTCTGTGATACACTTTTACCACTGAAATTAGTAGTGATTTTGTTCTTTAAGGTTTTGAAAACTGATCAGAGCAGGAACACAGGAAAGAATGTAAGCCTTAAAAAGAGGCAAGTAAAAAGCCTTGATATTTTCTTTCTCGTTTCAGTGCACTCCAAATTTTAGTCTTGTAGGCTGGGTCTGGATTAGGTCAAAGCAATTAAATCATTTCAAGTAAATAAAGCATCTGGTGAAAAAGGCTCCTTGTCATACTGTGTTTCCATCAAAATGTTCTCTTAACATTGGGTGTGGAGCACTGGGCTGGAAGAGGTAAGCTCTTCTGTGGATAGTAGCATTTGAAGGGGCATCACCATTGCAAGAAAAGTGGATGGTCGAAAAGTAGATTTGGCTACTTTACCTTAGTCCAAGTTGCCTTTTTTTGTCTCCTGTCTGACCTTTTCCAGACTACTTCTTTTAATCATGCCTCTTTTCCATATTATTGAATAGTTGTACACTAGATTTTTTTAAAAAATGTAAAATGGGAGAAAAATGCTCAAAAAGTGTGTTCTGTTTCACATATCTGGGCAGTCTGAAGAGAGAGGGCTTCCCTCTGCATGGCTTTAAATGAAATTTGCCTTCTGGGGAGAATGGAAGGAAAAGTTACATAAATTCCAAGTACGAAGTTCTCCTTATTGATGAGGAAATGTATCATGCAAATAATTTATCAATTTGAGTCAGTAGGATGAGCATAGTAAATTTTTTATTGAAGTTTAAATGGAATCTTTTCATACATTAATTTCAAAAACAAGTTTGCAGTGACTAGTAACTAACATTATAATAAACGTCATTAGAGGATTGACTTGCAGGAAAAAATGGATTATTGCAATATTCTTTTAAGATGTTCTGGTTTTGAGTGAAAATTAGATACTTCATTTAATGAGCTATTAATATTAACCAGAAGTGCCTGTTCTATCTGTGTGTTGTGGAATACATAAAAAGTAAAAATGCTACTGTGCTTCCTACATAAATTAAATGCAATTGCAAAGCTACTGTGTTGGCAGAGTATGCAGATGTGGCTATCCCAAAACACTAAATGTATTTCTCTGCCTGGAATAACACTCTTGGCTGCAAAAAGAACGTAACGGGAAAATTCAGCTCTTCCCCAGTGGTGGGTAGGTGAGCTTCAAAAACTGCTATTCCCGAAACTGCACTATCAGCTTTTCATATGCAGTAGATCACAAGGTGGCAACCGGGTTGCTTGAGTAGTGTTCACAGGGGAAACAAATGTTTGCCCAGGTTCCTTGCTCAGCAAAAGGACAATAGAACTAGAAGTGCTTAGCTTCATTGAGATTTGAACTGTGTTTGGATTTTTCTGTGTTGGAATTGGATTTGGACATGGAAGATAAAACAGCCTATCCTGTGCTGTCTCTGTATGGTGCATTTGGTGTGGATGGACTGATCCAGTGCTTTTGAACACTGAAGTGGATTTGGAAGTTTCAGGTGTTCTTTGTCATGCACAAAACTATCGGTAAAATAAATTGGTGGAAGTTGAAGTGAAACCAAATTGTATTATATGGACTTTTTACTACTACTGTTTTTTAAACATGCCATTTATGAGGATTGCTCATGTGCAGTATGTCATCTCTGTGTTACTTATGCTTCAAAACTTGGCTGGTGCCCAGCTGCTTCAAACCTGTAGGAGTAAATCTTCAATTGGTGTTGTGCAAATATAGTCTAATATTCTGTATGTCACAACAGTTTTGTGAAGAAATAAAATGCTCTCTGTTTTGTCTTTCATTTGTGTGTCATTTCATACTGTAAATGCAGCCCATTTCACAGGCAGCTATACCATCTTAATTCTGTGCTCCTGGTCTATATCTGCATTTTCCCAGGGTATTAAATAAATCCCTGTGGAAAATGCATGGGGAGAACAGAACACTGCTGTGTGAAATTTTACCATCCTAATCCATATTTACTGATTTTACAGCTAGGTACTGGAAAAGTGTTGGTGATGTGCCTTATGAACAGTTGTAAAGGAACGAGATCCAAGGTTATTTACATTTTTCACTGAACTAACGTTACTGTATTTTCACCATATAATTTGGGGAAAATATTTTTAGCAGCATAAGTCACAAACATGCTGTCATAGTTTAGAAATTTCAGTCTTCGTGCCTTTTGTTTCCTTGTGTACCAATGGTTGCAGAATTGAAATTAATTCTTGTGCAAGTTGGAAACTTTTATGGGTTTCTAGCTTTTATTCACTATTACTCTACTGGCTTTTGAACCAGTGACTTCAAGATGAAATGCTCTTTGCTATTCTCATTCTTAAACCAATTTTTTTTCTGCTTTGCTTTGTTAAAATTTTCCTGTAGGAACAACTTTTTGATATGAAAGTAATGGAGGAGAAGAGGTTTATGTTCTCTCAGTGAGCTTCCAAAGGGTCTGGTAAAGTGCTCAGGATTTAAATTCAGCACAGTAAATAAAACAACAACTTGCAATAAAATTATATTCTAGTTTTGGTACTATCAAGCAGTCTGGTTAAAGGCCTTAGTCTGAGTTTTTCTTGGCATTCTGTTAGAGATTTGATTGCATTGAGAGAAATTGAGTCAGGATCCTAATTCTGAAAATAGCATAGGTAGTCCCTTGATCACTGATGTAGGAGCAGAAGTCTGGAAACCATATCCTAGGGATGGAGAAACAGTAATTATGAAGCTGCACTTTGTAATAGTTACACATCCTATTACAAATAATTCTTCTTGTTTGCTCTGTGGCACTTGATTCTTCAGCACAAGTGGATATACCATCCAAAACAGTGGGGGATGGAGTGCTTTCTTCTGCTTGCTTCTGGATTTTTTTTCTTTTGAAGGAAGGCGAGGTAAGACCTAGAAATGGCCATCAGGGAAGGTGCGTTTGCATCACTTTAGAATACAGAAGTCTTTTTAAAAACCAAATATGGGAACATCTACTTGAGGAGCTTTAGTAAACGAGTTTGAGGTGCTGTCTTTTTAGGGACTGAATTAGATTCTAAATTATACTTTATGTGCTTCTTGATTGAACAGAGTAACAATCTTTTAGAGGTTTTGCAACAATGAAAATACAAATTTTAAATCTTTGTTGTGAATTTCCAGCTATTTTTTCATAAATAATGATTATTTAAATTATTTCTAAACTATAACATAGGTTCCAGTTGGTGTGAGAAGAAGCAGGACTTGGGCTAGGGTTTTTTCTGACTTCCATGTCAGAATGGCAGGCAATAGGTTGTCTTGTGTGCAGTTTCTTTCAAAAGTGGCAGCATCAGAGGCAAACACCAAAGAAGCCTGACGTTACAATGGAAGAACTTGGAGTAAATAGCTGCCTCCCTTACAATGATAGTGTTACGTCTTCATTGCCCACCTCAATAATTTGCATCTTTTGACAATTTTGACTTCTAAAACTTTCTGAAGACAAACCTTCCTCCTACCCCCATTCTGACCAGAATTGGGCATCATCTTCAAATAAATTTTTTTCAAGTAGTGCTGAGGAAGAATGAGACTCTGCTGGTATGCACACTTAATGCAATTAATAGTGGATCAGATTACTTAAAGTTGCTTTGAAGAGCATATTTGCTTTTAGGGTAGAAGGAAGCAGACAAATGTCCAGAAGTATTCCTGGTTCCTTCTTATATCAGATAGATAATATTTAATGTGTAGGGTTCAAAACTTCTACTCCTCATCCTTAAAGTACAAGTGATATTCTGATGCCTGCAGTCATAAGGCAATAGTAGGATTTATACAGACTGACTGTTTTGTGACTGAAATGGGAATATAACAAGGAAGAGGGGGCGAAGGCAAATTTACCTCATCACAGGTATAAACCCGTTGTTATTGTATTTGAAGTTGTGAGCAGGGTAAGCCATTTAGTAGGTAAGGATTAAGAGGTTTTTTTCATTTTCATGTTCTCAAAAAGCAAACAAAAAGACCTATTCATTGTTTTTACCAAATAGTGTAGGGACTTCGACGTGATCTGGGGTGGAAGTCAAAGGGATCTCCCAACTGTGTTGTGACATGATGATGTTACTTCCTTAAATTCATCAGCAGATGTTAGCAATTTGTTACAGCTTGCTGCTTAATATTTTCTACTTTAAGATTATTAACCCTCCTGCATGTGTTAAGTCATATGTTGCTCCCATGTGATATTTTTCACTTGCAGTAGGGTTTTTTGCTAGATTTTTTTTGTTAATTTGCCATATTCCCATGTATTGCAAATGGGCAGTGTGTTCATTTGCATATGTCAACCCTGAATTAGTAAATAAAATTCCTTTCTCCTTCCATTTATTATAAGAACATGTGTGCTTTTAAGACATGGAAAGGGGTTATGGAAATACCGGATGGTAATTGTCTGCATTGCCAAATCCATTTACTCAGTGGTCAGTCTTGATCTCCGTCCTCTGCATGTTTCTGAATTGGTGTGAGTGTGCTGCTGGGATGGGAGCTGTGGTCTGCCTTTTCCAAGAACCACCTATAGTATATTTCCTGAGCTGTTCATGCTGGATTCTGGTGTCCTGTGAACAGTTGTTTCATGTCAGGCTATAAGCAGTCATTAAAAACTCTGTACAGGAAAGCTATGCCATGAGGGTTGCCTGGCTGGAAATGAACTTTCAACTGAGGACATGGTAGTTTTGAAGAGGAAGAAGATGGGGTTCCTGGCAGGCACACTGAAAAGTGTTGAAATTGGACTTGTAGTCTATGCTGGGAGGGCTTGATAAAGTGTTTGAGGGGAGTTAGGGTATCAGCAAAGGTCCATCTGAGGGTTACAAGGGGGTGGAGCAGAGGAGATTTGTAAAGGGGAGGCTTGGGGAAGACTTGTGAACCTTTAAGACTCTGCAGTCTTAAAAGGACAGGTTAACTGTTAGAGTGGGAGCCAGCCCCTGTATATGTTTTGGATAATTGGATTTTAGGCAGGTTTGACTGGTACTTTGAAGGTAGTCCTTCAATCCTTTAACCTTCATAATATCGTGGCAGGCAGAGTCACTGTTTTCCTTTTCCATTTGTGTCCCAAAACTGAGACCAACCCTGTCAGCAGACCTAGTCCTGCAGAGCTGCAGTAGAGAGTTGCTCTGCCTGCATCTTGCCTTGCTGTCCAAATCAGCAAGGCTGAAGAACTTGCTCATTGTCCTAGCTGAGCAAGGCTGTCTAAGCTGAAGCATTATTTCCAGGGTGAAGAAACTATGTTTTGTCAAGCTTAATTACTGCCATTAGATAAAAGAAAAGTATGGTGAGTCCCAGTGTTTAGCATACAGCTATTAGAAAATGTTTTGGTATGAAATATGGTAAAGAAGGAAGTGACAAATGATGCACATGGATATTCGTGGGATGATACTGGGAGTATAGAGGCTTCTGTCTGATTATCTGGATTACCAGATTATCTGAGCCATGTTTAGCCTAAATATAATGTAGGTAGAGAAAACTAGAGATGACAGATAAGTGAACCTCCTTGTCTGAGGGACTTGGTGTTAGATATTTTCCCTGTAGATTTTGGGGAATGGGGTTTAGCAAATGTAAAATCAGGTTCATTTATAAATCAGTATCTCTTTACCTTGAATGAATGGAGGTAGTTGGATCCTAACAAAGGTCTGAGAGCTGAACAGGAAAGGATAAAGACCAAAAATCGTCATAATTTCTTTGTTGGGCCAAAGGAGGCATTATGACCCATTTGGTACACTTTCCAGGCGTGGAAATGATGTGAAAGTTTAAATAAAAAGTTTTATCTGTATCTTTTGTTGGGTAGTACTTGTCTCCCCGTGGAAATCTTGTGGCAGTTGGCCTTAAGTTTGTAAGGTGCTTTTTGGGCTCTCTTATCCAAAGTAAGGTTTGCGCAGCTGTCCTGGGCGCGATCCTGCCCTTCCAAGCAATTCTGGTGATAGGAAGGGTTTGCAGACAGTTGCGGGGGGTCAGATGGTGGTGTAAAACCCCCTGATGATGTGCCTGTCATAGCAGTCTGGTTAGAAGTCATCCATTCCACTTCTCAGCAAGGCACCAGCCACTCAGATAAGTACTCCTTGCTCCTATGCCAAATAGGGGATTTATAGATGAAAGATAATTTCAAGCCAGCCTCATAGGCCCTCAAAACTAAAGCTGAGACAATCAGTCAACACCCTGATTAAGACATTATTTCCATAAAAAAAAATAAGAGTTGGAGATGGTTATACCTTGGATCAAGTCAAGATGTCAAAACCAAGAAAGGTAATAAATGATGTTGGCAACTGAGTTCTACTGGATATTTTGCTGCACTTTGTGCTTCTGCACATATATAAGAGAAACAAGTAACTGTCCCTGGAGACTTAATTTTGGAGCTTGAGGTCTTTTTATGTTGGTTTCTTCTTCTTTTTATATTTGTCATTGAATTTCTGTAAGAGGTGAAGCTGCCGCCAGCAGAGCACTAAGGAGGTGTTTATTAATTTTTGCATAACTGAAAATGTTCTGTGAACCTTTATTTTAACTCAAAAATAATTTGAGTTGGTTTCTGTGGTTCTACTGGAGATTTTCATATGGCATGTAAACTAGTAATTCTGGAGCTCTGAATAGTTGGTTTAATTTTTTTCTTCTGTGTGATAGTGATGACTATTTAAATAAATAAAAGTGCTGATATATTAGGGTTTCTAAAGGTCTGACCTGTATTAATTGTCAAGAAAAGTTACTCTCACAAATTGCCGAGTATTCTCTTCTCACTTTTTTGCAGTAATATTGGGTTTGCAATTTTTGCAGCAGAGTGGGTTTTTTGGTTTGGTTTTGGTTTTTGGGTTTTTATAATGAGATTTTTTTAATGTGTCCTAAACATTAAGTATTTAGATACACAGAGGTAGAGCACTTTGAATGACCCAGTAAGCTAGGGGGTGTTGTGATTTAGGAATGGTACTCCTCACTTCAGTGTTCCCACTGAGACTCTACGAACCACATGCTGCTTGCTTGGTGCCCTCTTCCCCTTCCCCTGCAGTGATCTGCAGAGGAGAGTAGGAGGCACAAAAGGGAAAGATCACGGGTTGAGATAAGAACAATTTACTGGAAACAGCAATGAGATAAGAAAAGGAACAGTAACAGCGACAGTGTACAAAAGAGAGAGAGTGATTCACATGCAAAAATACCCTCTACTCTTGCTTGGAACCCACATTACCCAACCCATTTTTTGCTCAACCAGAAGGAACTCTTCTCAGAAGGATCCCTTTCCCTCCCCACACCTGGCAAAGACATGAGGTAGTGTAGCTCTGTGTCCTGTGCCTCCCCTGGCTACTGCAAAAATTAAGCCTGTCCTGGCCAGGAGGAAGTGAGGTAATTTGACATTTTTCTTATAATCTCTGAAATCAATGTAAACTTGAAAGAAAGCATGGAAAAAAAGAAAATTAACTGTAAAGTTTTTGTTTATTTTGTCTTTCTTTTTTCCCCCAGACATAGCTTTTTAAGAAGGCCTATGACACTAGGGCCTTGTTGGAGTAGGGTGTGAGTGTGTCTTCTTTGAAATTGCTTTAGTGATGGACCTCAGCTATCTTTGTATTGGAGTTTAAATGCTCTGCAGGATCAAAACTTGCAGGCATAAACAAGGCTGGAATGGACACTTAGAGTAATTGAAATTCTAGCTGGGACTGGACACAACATGTGCAGCAAAGGGGAAAGACACTTGCCTTATAATGTATGCAACATTTATTTCCATAAAGGCTTTGAAAAACTTTGAGGGCAAATCATGTGGGAAGGATGACACTTTGCCGTCAGTGCCTGTAACATAATTAGAGTATCTGTAATCAATAGAGCATGTAGTTCATGTGACAGACTGTCCTGTGGGCAGATCCTCTGCTGCAGGAACGAATGTGGGCTAATGGAATAACTCTGGGAACTGCCCACAGGTTCCTTCTGGAAATTTTCTTCATGAGGACTGATTTCAGATTTTTTTTTTTCCTACTCATGATTCCAACACAGTGGTTCCTGTGGGCAAAGGTAGGAAAGATGGGGCAGAATATCTGAAGAAGGTTGTGAACCTGCGTTCAGACAGGCAGGTAAGCATCCCTCACAGTGGCACTGGCCTTTTGAGAGCACGTTGCACATTTGTGGCTCTCGTTAGTTTCGTAAATCCGTTCCAGAAGAAGAGTTGGTAGTGAGTAGGTGCTGGGTGTATGAAAAGGAATTTGTTTTCAGTTCAGGAGTGTTCAGCAATGACAACTGGAAGAGCTCTTAGTAGGAAGGGGTTTATTTAGTCTTAGGGGCTAATTAGAGTATTTCATTCAGTTGGAAATGTGCTTTCAATGGGAAATGTTTATGGATACCTGTTCTTTACAGCATATTTTTAGCAATATGACTGCTAGCTTTAGCTTTAAAAGGCAAGTAGAAAATCAAATGGAGTATGAGTTTCAAGTTAGCATTCCTGTCGCTGAAAAATAGTCATTATTTATTTTACAACATCACAAAGGTCTCTTCTTCCTGTCAGCTCTGTGGGTCTCCTTCCCTTTCAGAATTTAAGGCTGCCATGTGTGGAGTGCTTTACACATTTTGTGCGATATATATTTCTTTTTCTCTTAAAACATTTGTCAAGAATCTCAAAATTCTGTATTGTTGTTTCAGATAATTTTAGGCATTAAATATTGAAGTAGTATTAAGTGGTGGTACAAAAAGCAGTGTTACAAAATTTATTTTCAAGTTCTTAGAATGCTTTAGGATGGTTTAATAAAAAGTGTCATACACTTAGTAAAAATCCATGTAAGTTCAGCAACTGATTTTTAAATTATTTTTTCCCATAAAAAAGGAAAGCTGTGAGTTCTCTTGTATGGGGTAAATGTCATTCTGTTTATATCTTAGCTTTGCTGCAAGTCAGGACTTGTACTATTCCTCTAGGTTGTCATAGAAACGCAGCTAACTGACATCTCAACTCAGGCTGCTCATGGTTTAATTTGTGGATTTTCAAGATTATTAAAATTTAACAAAAATTATTGATTTGCTTTTATTAACACTGGCTTGTGTTTACTTTAGAAGTTCAAACTGCATAAAAGCTTTTCCTGATAGAAAAATACCTTTAAAATTAATTAAACTCTGATACTCTAAATAAGAGATCATCAAATGCATTTAGTATATCAGAGTCTGAAGCGGTAGAGGAATCTTGAATTTTTGCAAATCACCTTTTTTATTTCATTTTGTTTACAGTAAAGTGCCCCAATCTCATTGCAATTCACCTTTTAGCTTGACTTTTATTTAACATAGAAGATACCTGTCAAGAAAGCGTGAAATAGGTACATCATCACGCCTAATATTTGGGAGTTTTCATTTTATTTACTTACTTTGAAGCCTGGCAGAACGCTTCAGTGCACTGACTTTTGAAAGTATATATTTTTTGTATATGCATGTGCAGAAAAAATTACTTAGTTTTCACTCATAAATAAGACAGGCAAAACTTACTTACAGTAACTTTATCTAATGGTCCATGGATGAATGATTTTATGCAAACTAACCAAGAGACTAGAATTAACTTTTCATGTTGGTTGCACATTGGATGGCCGGACCGCAGCAACATGTGGGATCTTATAAAAACTAGATGACTGGAGTTCAATTTTTACTTTTATGAATTTATTCAGTGATTGCCCGTGCATTTCAAGTGTAATCTTTGTAAGCAATGTATAAAATGCAGTAATCTATTAATTGTTATAAAATGGACACATACTTCCTTAGGCCCTCCTTCCATCACACATACGCTTTTTACTTTGACTTTACCTCCTCCTTCTACCTTGTAGCCATTTATTAAGGATCTGTAGGCATGAGGAATTTGACTGATTTATATACAGACCTGTAATTTGACATTGTCATTCTGTCTAGTAACAACTTTGTTCAGTGTTAGATTTACTGAATAAAATTGTTTCTTGGTGGACATTTTGACGCCTCACTTCATACTCCTACGTCATGTGCTGCTGACATCCCTGTATTAATCTCATTTGTATTCTGTCATAAAACTCTCACGTAGCATTTTAAAACAGACTCTCTGCAGCATACTTCTATAAGCA
The DNA here is from genome assembly GCA_013397845.1 of Melanocharis versteri. NCBI lineage: Eukaryota > Metazoa > Chordata > Aves > Passeriformes > Melanocharitidae > Melanocharis > Melanocharis versteri. Next base: position 6,570 of record VZTG01005782.1, on the reverse strand, counting down.
TGGGGCTAAATATTGGGTATTTCCGTAGGTGTGTATGGATTTTTTGTGTTTTGAATGAGGTTACGTACGTGTTAACCATATATGATGGTAGCACATACAGTAAACGGCCATACCATTTAACTTGGGAAAGACTGGCTTTAGTACTCCAAAGGCAATTTAAATAAAATACATTTTATTAACCTGTTAACATGTCCCTCTTCCAAATTTGTTTTTTGCATCATTGACTACAAGAAAGTGTTGCAAAAACTACAAAGTTCTGCCGTAGGCTGACACTGTGCATTTTTAGGAATTGGAAGGCAGTGATTGGTGGAAGTCAAGGCACTCCTTTAAGGAGAGCACTGCACTGGTATATTCTGGTTGCTTAAGAATGAAAGATGTGTTTTATGTGGGAAACATGCTCAGTGTTGATATATTCATTACAGTCAGTAGCGAGTGTAAGAGAATATTATTGCAGGTATACTGTTTCCCAGTGAGAACCAAGGGATATATAAGGGTTTGTGTATGTCTGTGCATGTATAAGTGTGGCAGGACATCTACCCCCTGCCCCCCCACCCCCTACCACAGATAGTTGGTGCATAAAGAGATAACCGGGGCTGAAAGGCCCAGCAAGGGGTCATCTCTGGCACCAAAAGGGCTCAGACCCCAGCTAAGAATCAACATCTTAGTCTGGAGAGCAGATATGGGAAGGGATAAAAGAAATATTCTTGACTGAGAGACACTATTTTACAAACTATGAAAGACACACAAGTTATCACAGGGGCAGAAGCCTTCTACACACACACGCTGAAAGTGTAGGAGACCTCTCCCTGGTGTTTGGATGCAAATTCCATGGTTACTTCCCTGGGAATTGAGGGAAAGGATCTTGATGTGTGTGCCCCACCAACAATTGGATGGTAAGATACATTGAATCCTAAGTTATAATATTTCTTTGCTAGCTGTAACATTAATTGGTACCTTTAACCTTGCACTATATTTGTTTACTAGTAGTTTCTTTTCATCTTTATTCCTGTGTAGTATTAGTTTAAGTCTTATGTGTGTTAGTTTTATGTCTATTAAATAAATAATTCATTCTATAATGGACTGAATCAGCCATTATTAAAGAACTTGTGAACAAGAGTGGCTTTTGGGGTGCTGGCCACCTCAATAAAGCTACTGCCTGCTGCCGAGGCCTGGGCAAAAGGCAAGGAACTTACCTAAACCCCCACATCCATTCGTAACAATAAGGTTAACTGAGACTTCCTGAAGGCTGTGGAATCTCTCTGGCGCTGTACTTCCGTAGACCGTCTGTTACAGATAGATGCCTTTGACCAAAGGGCTATTTTGCAACTTGGATTTTCTTTTCCTAAGAGACATGTTGGGTCTTCTTTGATCAATAAATTTGCTGCTTGTTTCTTTTTTTTTTTTAGCTTGGTTCCCTTTCTCTTCACTCTTTGCCCTATGATCTTTCCTTGCATTTAAGTAGCGATTGGGTGATAATACCTAATGTGCTTGAAAAGAAAGAGAGGACAGCTTCAGTATATACCAGGAAAAGATCCTAACATGAGGAGGATAAAGGTGATTCATAGGAATATATTGTGTCCAGATCCTTTTCCCAGAAAACATATTTATACTATTTTTTTTTTACCATAAGCCCACTGGTGGATTTTATACAATTAACTTATTCCTAGTGGATTCTTCTTATTTTTGTTCACAGCATTTTGCCTCTATCCTTCCTACAGAGGTGCAGCATCTTGTAAAGGTCGTGAAGTTTCTTGTAACGTGCATGCTTCAGCTTTCAGTTCATTGTGGCTAGAGTGGCACACTTTATTTTATCATCATTCATTATCATATCCATCCTTTTTGTATTTTACTTCTAAATTGCAAATTACTAACTTTATGTAACAAAGTACACATGCGCATTTTTTCCTGCTTTTTAGATATTGAGTAAGTGCCTCTTACAGCTGAATTGACATGCTGCTATACAGTCTTTGCACCTAGAACTTTAGAGTAAAAAGAAAAGCCAGTAACAAAAAAGCACAGCCCAAACCCCTTCAGATGATTAAACTGTGGAAGTTTGGCTTTTGATTGTAATGGCTGTTGTGAAGAGATCGCAGTGATCCATCTTCGCCTGTTGCTGTGTGATAGTTTTGGGATATCTTTTAATTTGTTTTTATCTAAAATAAACTTCTTAATATTTATGTTGTTTTTTCTCTCTTGCTCTCTTTTTCTTACACTTCTAAAAATTTAGGAAGATGAGAGCGAAGAAGAACCTAAACTCAAGTATGAACGGCTTTCTAATGGAGTGACTGAAATTCTCCAGAAGGATGCAGCCAGCTGCATGACAGTGCATGAAAAGGTAGTATGTGACTTTGTGGCTGAGATAGCGCTTCTGCTTGGTTTTATATATTTATCTGTGCTTATAATGCATCAGTATATTTCTGTGTAGAAGTGATTCCAAATCTAGAGTTGCACTGCAAGGGAACAGTAACATAAACAAAATTCACCATTAACCTGGATCGAACAATCCACATTTTTTCAGTGATAAAGCAAGTAGTTCACATGGTTCAATTAACAGCAGATCTCTCAGAATCAATGCCTTCTTGTTTGTATCAAACGTTTTTTCAGTGAGAAACACATTTTCTCAATGAGGAAATGAGGTGAGAATTCAAGATGCAGTGATTTGTTAGATGAGATCTTTACATAAGCTACTAGAAAAATGCTCACTCAGTTTTAATTATGAACAGTATTATGAACTGCAATCAGAATACAGTCCTAACTTTTCGTTATTCAGAAAAGAAGTTGGTAGGTACTGTGCTTATTTGTACAGCCCGTATTAGTGAAGACTGACTTGATAATTCCAGGAGTTTAGCATATATTCAGCTGTGGAAGACATGTTAATACAGTGTAGAAGAAAGTAATTACAGTATTTTTTGTTGGCTTAGGTTTTTCTTTTGGGGGGTGTCGTACTAACACTTCCCTGTTCCACTTCCCTTATTCAGTATGTTAAAAACAAGGAGAGGAACTGCACATGCTAAGTTTTTTGACATACTAGACAATGATAGGGATGAAGTAATAGACAATGCAAAGTAAAGAAATTTTAGGAAAAATTATTATTTTCTTCTTAAAAGGAATAAACTTCATATGCTTCTTTAGTGATTTAAACAACTGCTTTTTTATTTTATGAGTTTTCTTCTCTTTTATCAATATTGAAAAACATTTTAGAATATTGAGGCATGCTGAAGAGCATCTGAAAGTATGAGTTAATGGTTTGTCAGCTATTGGTATGTAGAAGATAGTAGCTATTTTCTGAATGTATAATTTTTCATTGCCAGTAATATCTCCTTAACAGTTATTGTTGAGGGATGTATCTTTATTATTTGGCTATATTTTTAGATTGACTTGTGCTGTGTTTCTTTTCCTCAGAGGACTGTTGCTATGGCTCAAGAGGCTCTTAAGATGAAGCTTGTATTTTTACTGTGTGAATGAAAACAATAAGTCTTTTTAAAATGTTTTTGACAACTTAGAATTACACAGATATTTGGAAGATTGGCAAGCATTTCCTCTTTGTCTGTGGCCTTTTTCTGTTACTTTTTATTCCTGAGTCTCAGGCAAATTTTGAAAGCCAAGAGTTTAACAGGATTTTTCTATGAGGATGTGCACGGATACAGCTTTTACTATAGTGTCACAAAGCGTGACAATACAGGAAAACTGTTGAAGTATCCCAGCACTTTCAGTTTTCCAGCAAACTAGATACACTATTTATGAGAAGGATCAATATTGTTAGAATCCAGGTACTGCAGTCTTTTAGGAACAGGTCTCTTACAACAGAGAGCTTAAAAATGAAGCTGGGTTATAGATTTTGCAAGGGTATTTCTGTTTCATTCTAGTTGGGTTTTTTGGGATTTTTTTTTCCCTGAACAAACAGGAAAAGCCCTGCTAAATGGTATCATTAGAAAAATTATACAGTAATATGTAAAATATGACTTTGAATAAAGCAGTTTAACTTTGCTGGAAATCCTGAGATCTGGCTTCTGCATTCAGACTAATTTCCCCCCAGAATTTTTTTTTCTTTTTTGCTGCTAAGGCATCATATTTTCACCAGGCTTGCTGTCTGCACTGGATGACTAATCGTCATGGCACCTGGTGCATTCAAGCAGGCCTGTGCAGTGGTATAGTCATACCTAGTTATGTCTGCACACCTGATGTTTTATTAACCAGTATTGATTTTTTTACCCGGGGGACTTTTTTCTTCCTGAAAAAAGGCAACCTTGCAGGAGTGAAAGGCATTGCAGGGAATGAATTTCTAATGAACCCCTTCTTTCCCTTTCTTGACTCCTTTTAATGTAGCTTCATATTTTAAGTGCCTGAACTGAAATTTCATTTTAAGCAATTCCATTTTGATAAATCCTTTTAAACCTTGACTTTCTGTAAGGTTATTTTTTAAAGATTGTGCTGCCTGACTGACACGCTTAGCAGTGCCTGTAAATTTGAGCATTTCATTATAGGTTGCAATGAAGCATGCTCACATGCAGTGAAATACAGAGAATTGAGTAGCCTGGACTATTTCAGTAATGCTGAAAGTGGGAGGGTGGGGGAGGAGGCAAATAAAAGAAACCTCTGTCATAAATCAAGTAGTACTGCAGCTCTATCTTTTCTGTTTAGCTGTAGTTCACATGGTTCAATTAACAGCAGATCTCTCAGAATCAATTCCCTTCTTGTTTGTATCAAAGTAAGTTTGTGATAGTATGGATTTATGTGGATATTTCTTTATTTTGCTACTATTTTTTAGAATGAAATTCCTGAGATTTCCAAGGAAGTGTATTTGTCTTGGGAGTATTCTACTTAGGAATGTTACTATGTGAAGAAAAGCAAACCTAGGAGTTATCTGTGTGCTTAAATGCACTGTCAGAGACCTTCCATAATTCAGCTGTGTTTTACTAGTGGCTTACAGCTGGCCTTTTGCTGTGTTTGAACACTTTGTTTTTATTTTAATAATGAAGGAGAATTAAAAATAAAGCTCAAAAGAAACATTAGGATTGAAACAAAGCTGCAGAAAGGATCTAGAAACTGTTTCAGATCTCTGTTGGTTCTTGCTCTCACGCTGCATTTTTAATTTGCTGCCACAGTCCATCAGCTGGTGTGTACAGACTGCAGACGCACCATTAGTTGTCAGTGGATGAGGGTCCTCATGACTCATTCTGACAGCTAACTTGCACTATCACAGTAATATGGGCTTGAAGCCCTGTTTTATTCTTTGGGTACAGTTAAAATAACCTTTCTCTATAGAAAGTGGTGGGCTTTTTTCTTTTCCCCAGTGTTGCTAATCCTGGAGTTCATTTAGCATTGCTGTAGTATTTCTTGTGGTGTTCTTTGTGTTAATGTAATCGATCTCTTTCTTTCACAGTTTTTGGCACTGGGAACACATTATGGCAAAGTTTATTTACTTGATGTCCAGGGGAACATCACACAGAAGTTTGATGTTGTAAGTATGACATTATTCAGACCCCATTTACAGGGATGTAAAACTGCTGCAATGTACCAGTAAGTCAGTTAACACTCTTGTTTCACCTACAATTACACTAATGCATTCCATGACATGAAAAGCAGTGTACGGTCCGTGCAAAAAGAAGTTATGCTGGATGGTTTTGTGCTGAGCACATCTCAATTTATATATAATAAACTTCTTCATGAAGCAGAAGAGGAAATACTATTTATGATTGCAAGTGGCAATTAAAAATGGAACCCAGAAGCTCATTACCTCCATAGGGCATGAACCTGTTCATTAGGTGACTATTGTCAGTTATTAGTTTGTGCGCTATCATCTTATCTAGTTGCCACAAGTAATTGAAAATCGACTGATTACCCTGCTGGCTCAGTTTATCAATTACAAATATATAATGCTAATATTTTACGTAAATGTTTTGGAGTTTGAATAGTTAAACAATTGTATTGATTGAAGGAAAAGAAGAAGCCTTTTTCCTTACTGTGGTTCATGGTATCAGAGGAATAAAATGCTAAATTTAAATCTCTATTCTAGAGTATTAAATGTTCCTTTTTATTGTGGATATTAGTTCATTAGTTTCAAATTCCCTGTCTTTCTTGGGGAGTGGAAGGAAGAGAATTAGCAATTTTTTTTCTCCTCAGGTTGTCAAAAATTCTAGTAGCCAAGCATTGGTTTTTCATAGCAGTGTAAGCACTACCCATAGAAACCGTCACCAGATGTGGACATGTTTGCAAAGAGAATATACGTTCTAAAGCTGACACAGCTGCATGGAAGGGGTGGAAGGGTTTGGCTGTATTTTTGAAATATCTAATTATGAATTGTGCAAGGGAGTAGAGGACTATAAACTTTTAGGCACAGCTTTTGAAGGAATTTTTAGATTTAATTTTAGTCAGATTGACAGTGACCTTACTGGGGATTGATTAAAGTCAAGCTAATTATGTGCTTCTACTTCTTTTAATTTTGTATGTTCATCAGCCCTGCAGATGAGAATGCTAACTGCATTTCAGAAGTGGAAAAGCTTTTGGTGTCTCTCTTGCAGTTCTGATTACTTTACATGCATGCGTCTTTGTCTTAGTTTGAAAAGACAG
>VZTG01005776.1:0-17318 GCA_013397845.1 Melanocharis versteri | reverse complement strand
CCCCTGGAGCTGGGGGGGGCCAGCAGACTCGGAGTCACGTGCAGTCCTGTGGGGTTGGGGGTTCCACAGCTGTGCCAGTTTTGTGTAATCGGAGGATGGATGTTAATTGCCTCTCACCAGAGGCTAAGCCATGCACCCAAAACTTCCTCCTCTCCCCTCGGTTGGGGGGAGTCTGTGTAAACCTGGCTTCTGTGAGCTGTGCTCTCCCCCCCACCCCAAATTCGGCTGGGATGGCAGCTGGAGGCTTTGGCCTATTGTGGATGCATACCTTTCCCTTAGCCTGAGATGATGGAACAATGGGTTTCCTTTAATCCAATCAGCAGTTCGGTTTACAGTCCAAAGTTCTTTAGGGAGATTTCTGTGGCTGTAGTTTCTTAAAAACTTTATATCAATGCTTGAGACATAAATTATTTTCAGTCTCTGACAGATGTTTACAGCAAGCAGTGGAGCATGTGACTCCTCAGGGAAGAGCATCCACTTCTGGCTTCAGAGTTGAAAGCAACACCTCTGTGGCAATCAAGGAACTGCAGAAAGGCAGATCGTATGCACAAAACACAGTTCCCAAAAGTGAGCAACTCTACAATTGTTGAAACTGGCCTAAAAGACATAGCAAGAGCTGCACTATGCCTTGTTAAGTTGTACATCTCTGTCCTATACTCCATCACCCAGCAGACACTGGTGGCAGCATTTTTTTGGGTTTCTTACTGAGCTGCACAGAATCAGCATATCATCAGCATACAAATATCACCATGAGTGATGTTGACAGACAATTTTTATAGTGATTTTGTATAGCTGATCAAAGGTGCTCATTGCGTGAGAAAGAGCATTGGAATTTGGTTGGGCTAGGACACATGATTTTTTCCTTATCTTTTTTCCCAACAGTTCCAGATACACAGTTTGTAACAACTAGGCAGTGTTCAAGAAGGCCTGAGCTGCAGTAAGAGCCTTAAGATCTGCTAACCTGGGTTCATGTGTCTGCTCTGCACTACAAAGACTCCATGACCCTGGAACTGCACACTGGTTAGTGAAAAGACCTCAGCGAAATGAAATGCAATAGAACAGAATTACCCATATTCAAGTACCAGCCACAAACAGAGCAATTACTGAATGGCCATGGTATAACAGGAGAAAACTGCAAAACATTAATCAGATGAACCTCCCTTTCACTGTCACCTTTACCTCTACACTTCTGCCAATGCAAGAGCAAGGGCAAATTAGATGCATGGAAAAAGTGAGGCAAATGATGTGTGGAAAAGATCTGCTCCATAGAATCAGACTAAAAGTAATTTCATTCCTTTTTCTGGCTGCAGCAGTAACCAGGAGAAAGAAGAAGAGAATGAATACATATGTATCCTGTACACTTTGAACTTTCCCTGCTATTTATTCTCCCCAACGGTGTGGGCCAGCAACTTTCTGAACCTCCAGCTGAATCCAAACTACAATGGTCGATCTTCACTCTGGAATCTATCTTCCATCAATTTCTCTAGTCCATCCTCAAATGTATTTCTGTTGTTTGTCTTGAGAACCACTGTGGGTACATATTGTGCACTAAGTATTTTTTTAAAGCCCTCTATTCATTCCTGGCATTGTTGTCAGACTTCAGCTGTCTGTAGGTTTCTCTGCAAGCCAGTCCAGATAATTTTGCTGTAGAGAAGTGGATGGAAATCAGCATTTCCAGATCCCAACACTTGTTATGCTCAGATAAGTGGAATGAATTATCCTTTGGATGTACTGTCTCCCTGCCTTAAGTTAAGAAGAAAGCTTAGACAATACAGTTCTTCATATTGGGTGAAATTAATTCCAGCAAATGTGTGTTGGCAGATTCACACAGAAGATCTGTGGCAGAGTGACAAACCAAGCTTGGGTTTCTCATTCATGCTCTTTAGATCACTGTTAAAAGAGTTATCAACACCTTCACTTACCCTCTATTTCTAAATAATCCAAAGTCTTTACCTTTATTAGCCCAGCCATACCAAATTGTGTCTACAGTGTAAACAGGTTCTTCTGTGGATAATCATAATCTCATTAATAAGCAGAAACTGTTGTAAACTCACTATATATTCAGGATGCCAAATCTTTTACTTACCACTATGCCTGTCTTGAAAAGGAGGTAATGGACTGTCTGCATGACATCTGCAGCATGCATTAGGTTGTGATAAGGATTTTTGTATTTACTGTAGCCAACCTCCAGAGCTTCCACAAAAGACATCAAGGCAGAAATGGAAATCTAAGTAAAGCAGCACAGAATTAAAGAAAAAAACCAAAACCAAAACAAAACCCAAAAAACCCCAGCTTTAATGCCTAGCATTCAGACAGGAGTATTTTGGTAAGAGGGTCTCAAAGAGCCATCCGTACTTCACAAACAAAATGCTGGAACATCTGAAACAGTCACTCAAGAGAAAGAGTGAATTCAGGTTACTACTTCAAACTGATTTTTTCATCCATAATTACATTACACATGAATCATTCCCACAAATAAATACACAGGAATAAGTATAGTATGATATGTTGTCTGGAACACGTATAGAGTACGAAAAGTAACAGCAACCACTGGATTGATTGCCATGGAAAAATATTTCTAAATAGGTTGCAAGCAACTGCCTGTTACCTTCACAATCCACTGGAAGATATCGCTGCTTTACTATTCATATTCAAGATTTTCTAATGAAACACATCATACAGCAAATCTTAGATACTCTAAGAGGACTATCATTTATCAGACCTCTGGGTTTTCACAGCAAAATCCAGCCTGCCCATCCTATGGGATTGCCATGTTTTTCTGACTCCAAGAGTAACTGAAATTACCTGAGAAAACGCAATTTAGGGGATTTCTAGAAAGGAGACTATGCAGATGGTAACGTATGCAACATGGGTTCTCCAGTTTCATCCGCTCAGACAGGATGAAACATTAAACACTAAGGTTTCCACATGAAAGACCACTGCTCTTCTCCTCTTAGGTACATATAAGCAGAGGATGCAGTTCTGAGCAGACATCTTGATGTCTCATCAGGCATAGGCAGTTCCTGAAAAACTATGGGATCCAGACATCCGTAAACTCTTTCCAGTCAAAGTGAGTGGGACCTCTGGGGAATGGAAATGCCAACAGTGGAAGGGACGGCAAAGTATCTGCGTGGGGAGAGTGGTCAAGAACTGGATGGCAATGTTTCCTCTTCAAAGTTGGAGAAAACCTCTGTAACAATTACAAAATTATAGAATAGTCTGAGCTGGAAGGGACTTTTAAAAGTCATCTAGTTAACCTGGCCCTGCAATGAATAGGGACATGCTCAACTAGACCAGGTTTCTCAGAGTCCAGTCTGATCTGGAATGATTCCAGGGATGGGGCACCTACCGCCTCTCTGGGCAACCTTTTCTAGTGTTTAACCATTCTCACCATAAGAAAATCTTCCTTATATCTAGTCTAAATCTATCCTCTTTTAGTTTAAAACCATTAGCTCTTGTCCTACTGCTACAGGCTCTGCTAAAAAGTTTTCCCCCATCTTTTTTTTAGGTCCCCTCTGAGTACCAGAAAGCTGCAATAAACAATCCCCAGAACCTTCTCTTCTCCAGGCTTAATAACGCTAACTCTCTCAGCCTTTCCTCACAGGAAAGGTGCTCCAGCCCTCTGATCATTTCTGTGGCCCTCCTCTACAATGGCTCCAACAGGTCCATGTCTTTCCTGTGCTGAGAACTCCAGACCTGGATGACCTGGATGCAGTACTCCAAATGGGGTCTCATGACAGCAGAGTTGGGAGCAGAATCACCTCTCCTTTGACCTGCTGGCCAATCTAATTGGAATGAATTTGAATTTACTTTCATATTCTCTTGTTCTCTTTTGTGCTTGCATGCTTGAGGGTCTTATAAAGCTCAGGAAAATGACACCATCATTCTCAGAAGATCAAATGCAGTATTACCCATAGATTTCATTTGGAACCCCACCTAGATCATGGTACCTCATTGCAATTGAAAGTGCTACTTAAATCACATCTGGTCTTGCTTATTAGGGAAAGTGCAATGTTCACAAATTCTTCAAAAATCACTAAAATTGCATTTTTAATTCAAAAAAGCAGGATGAGAGGAAAGTTGAAAAAAATTCAAGATGAACGAAGACAGCCATCTTCTAACTACTGACCTTGAAACGGTTGATCAGATCATAACGTGTGAGAAGTTCATAGAAAATGAATTTCAGTGCATGATCCCCACTGGCATCATTTAATGCAAATACATCAAAGGACCATTTGTCTACATTCTGCAAGAGTAGATAAAAAAGACAGTTAATATAGTCATCCCTTTTACCATGATCATTCAATTTCTTCACTTTCTCTCAAAATTTGAGAATTCCAGTAGTGATATAAATGTATAGTTTCTTCTTCAATAAATTCTTCATAATATATTTAACCAATGCAGAATCATCAGTGTACCTACAGTATCAGTATACTTATCAGTATTGTGTGACTTGTGTTTAAGAAGCTTCCATTAAGAACATGTATGCTGTTTGTTTATTCTAAACATGGCAATTCTCTACACTGGAATTTAATCTCCAAAGGATGAATCCTAAAAGATAAAAATCCTGGTTTGCTTTATTACCTGAGACATTGAGAGGGTCCTATTTGGGCTGATATGATACATTAAGTGCTAACAATTCTATAAAAATCCAACCTTTATAACAGAAGAATAAATATCTAATTCCAGTTGGGATAGTTACAGTCAGCTATAAATGACATACTAGTGCTGCAGGCTTCAGTCAAGAGATCAAGGAGGGGAAGTTCACTTCTCAGCTCATACATTTAAAGTTTAAGGTCTAACCTTCTTGCAGAAGTTTGAGTTCAAATCTCAAATTTTAGGGAAGGCTGTGGGAGGTGACAGTATTCATTATCTAGCAAGAGATGAAGAGAAACACTAATTCTTTCTAAATGCTCAGTTTCTTAGCTTTCTGTCTGTTCTCAGCCTTGGGGACTTGTTATATAAGTCAATAAGCAAATTCAGGGATAGATGTTATTCTCCTCAACATTACTGGAAGGCATGACATTGTTGTAGCCACAGATAAGCAGAAGTCTATACTGCAGACATTGTAAGTGACTACAGGTTCTGTCTTCATTACCTGTATATTTGCTAGCCTAGAAAATATTCCTATCATGGTGTGGGCATCAGAAAAATCTGAAAAATTAAATTTTAAAGCATGTAACTCCTTCGGCATTAATTAATGTGAAGTTCCGTCTCTAGCACTGCACTGATGAACAGCAGATCACCACAGTGTACTCTGTAAATTAACACACTTATTTATTCAAACATGTCTGTATGAATGGTTTGTATAGCCACTATTCAAATGAAAGACAAGGCTGATTGTCCCTTTTGTGGCAACCAGTCTTATATTTTCACACCCATGTGTGAAGGGTGAAAGGCAACAGACTATTACGGTAGAAAAATTAGTATAAAAGATATGTAAAGAGAGAGGGATGCTGTGCAATCAATTAAAAAAAATGCCAAACTTCTCATCCACTGAAAAAGTGAGACAGATTACACATCTAGAACTTGCACTGCTATGGCCTGCATTTTTTTTGCAGAAGCTGCAGTATTGCATTATTTTATTAAAACAAACCTCTGTCACAATGCTGTGATTCCGCAGCTTTGGCTTATTAAGTGCAGATGTCCTCTTGACCACAGCAGCAAAAATGAGAATTTGTAGTTAAAAAATAAGCTTGTTTTGACTTCATTTCATCTCAATCCTTGTCCTTATTAGCATGACTCTGAGGAGAATGTTGATTATGGCAATACAGAACAGCTGAAGACATGTGTGGTACACTCTACATCCTTTTGCATGCTTAAATCACCAGGTCATTTTACAGAGCACACTAAGCCGTCAGGTAGCTTTAAGGTTTTTTTAACTGACCTCACTGGACTGAAGCAAGCAACAAAATACACCATTTTCAATGGAGGAGATGGGACTGAGAAATTTAAGACGAAATATTATTTTCAAGACAGAAGACTTCACAGAATCATAGAATATGCTGATTTGGAAAGGACCCACAAGGATCATCAAGTCCACCTCCTAGTCCTTCACAGGACATCCCCAGGAGTCACACCATGTGCCTGAGAGCATCGTCCAAATGCTTCTTGAACTCCATCGGGCTTGGTGCTAGGGAGCCTGTTTTGACTTCTCCAAAGTAACTCCCATTTCAGCCAAATCCATTACCAAACCCAAAAACATCCAGGCAAAGATATGTTCTCAAAATAGTTTTGGAAAAAAAAAATATTCTAAAGTGCACAGTGACCAGGTAGGTGCTATATCACTCTGAGAAAAAGTAGTCAATGACTTTGTTTTTATTGGTTTGTTTTAACTTATTCTAACATGATCACTTCTTTTTACAACTTAATCATTTGAAAACATAGAAAAAAGGGAGGAATTCTATAAGGCTTAAGTCAGCTGAGAGTAGGTGATGAGTCTTTGACTATCTTGTTACTGCTGAGGAACTCAGGAGAAGAGGTACCATTATAGATATGTTCCCTCATAAGCTGGCTACGGAGTGTAGTTGCAAAAGAACAAAGAATTTACATCCCATTTGCAGGAATGAAGCTAGCACTTGTCAACATGCAGTTGGAAAAACGTGTGGGTGGACATTGATTCTGTATATGAAAGGGATGTCTGATCATTCTTCTTGCAATTCCTCCAGATCTTTCGATGAGTTCTGCTGTTCAAAATGAAAAGGATACCCTAACTGTAAATCTTTCCAATGTGGAGAAATGCCGCAAGATGTCTTAATGAGTTTTACACTTAATATCCCTGTGTATTGCCCCACTATATCACCTTTTTTCACCATTGCATGGCATAGTTGAATCACATGCAACATGTAATCTGCAAAACTGCTGTGTAGGCAGCTGGTTGCTAACTTCTGTTTGTATTCTTGTCAAGAATCTTGCAATTGTCCCATAGATTGAAGCTTTGTTTATTTTTCAGACTACTTCTGACTAATTGTTTTCCCTCTGAAACCTCAAAACTCACAGAAGGATCCGTATTCATGAACTGATTTGAAGACCTGAAGCTGAACAACGCAAGAAATTCCCTTCTCTCATGGCAACAGATCCTTTTCCTTCTCCATCTCTCTCCATCTGTGTTTTCTTTCTTCCCTGTGGGATGTTGTGAGTGATTACTAAATCTTCATTTTAATCACTGTAATCTAGAACAGAATTGCAACCTTCACAACCTGAAAATGGCCACAGTCTTGAGCTCTATTTTTTCTTTTATTGAAAGGATAATCCCTTAGGCCAGTTAAATGATTACTGTATGTGAACTAACTAAATGTCAGAGAGACGGAAAGACCAAGTATTAAGACCCCCCTCACCATGCCAAATATCACAGTATTATTTTGATGCTTTGTACGGACAGCATCTGTAAATCTCAATACCTTTTTATTGGGATTACCTTTAGCACTCCAATTACAGCTGGTGGGTAGCTCAAGCCGACCATATTTGAAGTACGCCTGTACATTCTACCAAGATGAAATAGATAAAGCAACATATAAGTAGAATTAAATGAAACAAAACAAACAATCAACAAAACTCATAAAGCAACAGACCATTACAGGAGACCTTATTTAGCCCAGAAAACCCTAACTGGAATATGGGCCTTTTTTCCTTCAATTTTGGTCCTAACTTGCCCAATATTCTCGGTACTATTCTTAATGTATAGCTTAATTTGAGACTGTACGCCCCCCAGTATCTCATAGCTTGGTTACCCAGCCAAACATGTCAAAGAATTTGCCAGTACCAGGTCTTCATCAGATGGAAAGGCTACACTCAATTAATCAAAATGTTCTCCATTTTCCACTGCACATAACTGTACTGACCTTTCAGTTCCCTTAGTCCTTGCTGGCCCATATGCAGGCTAATTCTGAATGTACTGCAGAAACCATTTGTATGCAATGAATCAACTCCAGTGTAATATAGCTGTTACTTTTGTCTGCATGTTTTCAAGATTAGTATAAAACCTTTGGGGTGTTTGCCACATGTGTGTATTTCAGGGAGTGAGAGAAAAAGAACAAGGCAATAAGCAACATCTGTAACCATATTAAACGAAATATGTAATGTACTAGATTTTAAACTTGATTATAAAGTATATTTTAAACAGATTATAAAGTATATACAAGTTTTTAAAGTTGTTTTCAGGACACACTGTGTTTAATAGGATTTAGTGAATGCAGAAATGCTGTCGTAGCTAGAATGTCTTTCCACAGGTCACCCTTTATTTTGCCCTAAAGCACTGCTGGACTAAAAGGAGATGATGAAAATCTCTGAAATGATCCTATGCAATGTAGACACTGAAAGCTTGGTGGCAGAGAGATTTTCCAGTATTTGCCTGTGTCCGTAAGCTTTCTCACAAGAGCTAGCTGAAAAACAGCTAGAGAGCTTTTGTAAATAATTCTGCTATCTTGCACCTGTGAGAAGTTTTGCACCTGGTTGTTGTTAATCTGAGAGATTGTTTGGGAATGGGTGTTTTAGGATCTGGCCAATCAACCTGAGGAGTGGATGGCCAGGGATCCAATGACCTTATAACATCCCAACGACCTAGGATATAAAAACCTGTCTGCAGGTAAATAAATGGTTTAGTTCTTTCTGAGTTCAGCTGGCTGTTTTCTTTCTGTGCTGTGTCTAACGACACATGCTGTGTCTACGACAATGCAAAGTCTCCCTTTCTGCCATTTTTCTTTGCCATCTTCTGCACTCAGACCTGAAAAAAGTCATTTCTCTCTGGAGACTTATATTCACCCTTTTTCCCAAATCACAGAATTTCTTATCCCTTCCTTTCTATAGTCAGAAGCTCCATAGCATTCTCTTAAGAGACAGTTGAGGCAGAACCCCTTTCCCTTAGCTCAGGAGAGTCACAACCCTCCTCTGGTGCCATATTGTATATGAACACTTCCTTCTTTGGGTCACAGTGATCCTGGTCAGCTGGAAAACAGCCTACTGAACCAGCTTTCTGCATTTACTTCCTTGTTGAGCAAGTCCCCCACTGAGAGTGAGGGTTAATTCACAAGTAGCCTGTCAAACCTTGGAGAAACCTGTCCCAAGGAGAAATTACAGGTTTAGTCTTATTACAGTTTGCTGCTACTCTTAACACAGGTACAGTAACTTTGGTGCACAGATAAAAATATTGGCTATTGTCATGACAAAGGAGGCTTCTGTGTGGCTTGTGGTCCACCGTCTGATATGCATAACCTCCTACACAGAGGGCTGTTAGGCTGTCACTGCATTTCTGACGGATAGTGAAAGGTACTCTGCTCTTCCATTCCTGACTTGAATTTTGCTGTTACAAAATGTTGGGGGTTAGGTTTCTTCCCTTTTGTTTCTTTTTACTTAGGGAATTTTGTCCCATTAGTTGCTAGGAAACACTAATGACTGAGTACTTAAGGAAAACAAAAGAAGTGGCCAAGCTCAGGGGAGGAGGGCATCTGGTCGCACTTCTCTTATCTGGGAGGTTTCTCTCAGAGGGGCAGAGGTACCGAGAGAATTGGGCCAGTAAAAGACAGGGCTGGGGCAGCTGCTAGCTCTCTCTCAGCTTCGGAGGAGGATGGTTGGAGCTACTGCTTGGGGAAGGAAATTAGCTGCCACTGCCGGAGCCCAGCCCAGAGCTGCTTCTTCTGCCATGGGGTGAGCCTCTGCTTGTGAGAACAGCCACTGAACTGGGACATTATCAACACCTACCTCACAAAAAGAGGGACTTTTTCACCATCTGCTTGGGTGCCTGTGATNGCCCTGCTGGAAGCTGGGCTGCTGCTGCACACACCCTCCCCTCCCCCCGCCGCTTCTTTCGGACTGCTCCAAGTTTTCTCTGGACTGTAGCCCCGCACCCCCTGCCTGCCGAGACGTCCCACGGTTCCAGCCACAGCTGCGGAGCTTCTGATACATCTCGTCTACCAACCCGGGATTTTTGCTCATTCCTGCCGTCCCAGCTTGCTGCTTCCAAGAGTCCTGCTGAGGCACTGGGATCAGCTGCCCCTGGGGTGTTTGTAAAGCGAGCCTCTCTTCCAACCTTTCCCGTCTCAGCCAGGCCGCCATTACCACATGCTCCCTGAGCTCACACCAGAGCACCCCCTGCAGCCGTGGGGGCATCATCGCACCTGCCCTGCCCACCAGGAGCCACAGCGCCCCTGCCGGCTGTGAGCATCACTACACCAAAGGGGAAAGTGCCTGTGGTCGAAAAGGCTGTTACTGGGTTTCTGGTTCTGTTTGTTGTTACTGCCATAGTTGTTGTTTGTTTGCTTTATTATACATATTAGTAAAGAACTGTTATTTCTATCCTCATATCTTTGCCTGAGAGCCCCTTAATTTCAAAATTATAATTCGGAGGGAAGTGGTTTACATTTTCCATTCCAAGGGAGGCTCCTGCCTTCCTTAGCAGACACTTGTCTTTCAAACCAAGACACAAAATTACTCCAGAGGTCTGAGAGCTGCTGTCTTTCAGGCTGTCTAAAGAATGCTGACAGTTTCATATGTGCCAGCCCTCCTTCTGCCTTGAACAAAGAAGGTCAGTGAATAGTGGTTACTTAATAAGAAAGGTAAGATTGGAAGTGAATCCAAATTGAAATGAATAAATGTTTTAAAGAGTTCAAAAAGTAAAATCAGTTTTAGCAACAAGTTGTCATGTAAATCACAAGAGGGAAGGCTGAGAGGACTCAATGGCTTTTTTGAAATCCACTCTGAGCTCCAAAATTTTCACATCAGTTTTGATCTATAGTTCATTCCAGTAATAATATGGTAAAGGATTTTGTTCTGTATCTTAGCACTTCTTCACATGAAATACTAGACCACAGAGGTAAGCAGAAGCAAGGGAGAGTTTGATCTGTCCAAATTTTAAATGCTGTCACTCCTGACCTAGGACTATGCAGAGTGCATATTGTCCGTTAAAATTATACCAACTGTGCTATTATATCTTTACTATAGTAAGAACAGAGGAGTAGGTATTGTTTCAGTTTGCAATCTTTTACTAAATCCCAGGTTTTTAGGTGTTACCCAGATTTGTATAGAAATATTAAGAGAAGCACATTAAAGTGTTCTTCATTCAGTAGTCTTCTACTAGTCCTCTGGGGTCTTCTGGCCTAAGGTACTCTCCTCCACCTCCTGTCATTGTGCCATCACATACTACACGTGCAATCTGCAGTACCTGGGCAGTTACTAGAACAAAGTAATTACATGACACTTTACCTTTCCACAAATATCCCAGCTTGCACTGCATGGACGATACTCCTGAACCGGGGTTTTTCCTCAGTCCTTTTGAGCATCATCCCCATTTGCCGTGTGAAGGTAGAAGCCAACCAGTCACGGACCTCTGAGGGCACAGAGTCAGACTGGATATCACTGAGTTCATCTTCTGTGTCCAGTAAACGTCTAGAAGGGTGAGGAAACAGAAGGGTAAACAGACTTCCTTAGAGAGCACTACAACATTATTAACAAAAAGAGAAACTCACATATATTCTAATTAAAGCAGTTGTTAAAAGTCTTTGATTCATCAGCCCTAATAAAACACAATAGTACAAGTCTTCAACTGTTTGTTTATTCTCCTACATGCTTACATTCCAGATTGTGAAACTCACTACTAGGCTGAGAAACAAGAAGTATCAGCCTTCTGAAGCACAACTATATAATCATCTAGTGACTTCACATCTTCAGCTCATCAATATTTCTGAACTTTCTGCCTTTCAAAGGTAATTTATGGTCATTTCTAGGAATTTCTAGGTTCTGAGCTAATAACATACAGTCCTCTCCTCTCCCATTCTGGTCATCTGTGGTGACTCTACAAGTGCATTTATCACTGGGTAAATGGCATGTAACTCCTCTGCAATGTCTTACCCGTCTACCTCTGTCATGAGTAATGTTTTTTTAAATTTCAAAGACATCATACACATGAAAAATTTAACAATCTTCAGAAGAAACAGATGGGTAGAAATTTAGAAACTGTCAGAAAAAGTGGGACACAATTACTATGAAAACATTTCTCTGAGGAAAAGTATTTTACGTTTATGATTGGTTTTGATCTCCTTCCCTGTCCCAGGAAACTTAAAGAAGCTTTTAAATGAAGGATTGAAGATCTGTTCTACACAGAATACAATATTCTAATGATTAAAACCATACTGTCTGTGAGTAATAAATCTTGGCTCAAACAACTTTCATGACTGACATGTAAATTACGACTGGTGTTAGATATAAGTGTGCTGATGTCTGTAGTTATCTCACCTAGTTTCATCCATGTATACTGACTCGAGAACAGTTGCTGCATATTCCAAATTCTTCTTTAGATCTACAACTGAAGCTTCCCCTCTCTCTAATTGCTTTACCAAAGACCGCAATCTAAAGAAAATGAAAACAAAAATCTGATTAGTGTAAAGTAAAATAGGTTGAGACTGAGTGTCAGTTCCCAGCATGAGACTTAGGATACACCTTGACAGGTGAAAACTTTTGGAAGTCTACAAGTTTCTTGAAGCTACATACATGAAATCAACAAAAATTACTTTTCAAAGGTCAGTTACAATGATGCCAGGCAAATATACGTAAGTCTATGAGTTACCACAGAATCATACAATCACAGAATGATAGAATATGCTGAGTTAGAAGGGACCCATCAGTATCACTGAGTCCAACACCTGACCCTACCTACACAGGACACCCCAAGAATCACAGCATATGCCTGACAGCATTGCCCTAAGGCTTTTGAACTCAGACTCCTTGAGTCCTGTCACTAGTCATGAGAGTGAAGAGACCAGTACCTGCCCCTCCACTTCCCCTCATGAGATTGTTGAAGACTACAATGAAGTCTCCTCTTAGTCTCCTCTTCTCCAGCCTGAACAGATCACATGGTCTCAGTCACTAGTTATAAGGCTCCCCCTCCAAACGTTTCACCATACTTGTGGCCCTCCTATGGACACTTTCTAACAGTTTAATATCTTTCTTATATTGTGGTGCACAAAACTGCACACAAGTACTCAAGGTGAGGCCATACCACTGCAGAGCAGAGCAGGACAATCACTTCCATTAATCAGCTGTCTGTTCCCTCCTCAAAACTGAAATAAGTGAAAATAGAAATCACTTGAAATTTAACACAGGAGCTAAGAGAGGACAATTTCAATCCAGCCATGAGAAGGAACTTCTTGAATAGTATCTGTTAACAAATGATTGTTATTCCTAATGATTGATGTACACAAGCAAGACTGTAATAGAGTATACTTAGAAACACTATTGTAGAAATACTATACAAGGTTAGGAAATGCTATGATTTTCATTAGATCAAGCAGCCACCCTTAGACTATCCCATCTATATTAAACAGAACTCACTACTTTCATATCCAAACAGTAAGTATTGCTTCATATGCCTCTTCGTTTCTTCATTCCATGTATGGGGAATCTGCAGATATGACCCCTTAACCAGCTACCAGAAACATTGTACACAAGCCACAGGAGTCAATATTACAGAAAGAACATGACCTTTGGCTCTTCCTGACTTTTATTTAATTGATATAAGTATCTGGCAGGTTTATGCTACAACTCATTCAAAATTCATGTTCAATAAGAGCACAGTGAGTAATGATTGCTTCATGGCACCAACATTCTTCATCAAAGAAGATTATGCAAAGTACTATGTGCATCAATCATCTAGAAAAAGAGAAATACAGTTGTTTCTCATGCCATCAGCCATTCTCATGTGAAAAAAATTACACTGCCTTTGTCTTACCGTCCATTATCTCTAACTATTGCTGATTCATTGAGTCACAGCAGCTGCTCCCAATTAATTGTACTAAATTAAGAGCCTGGTGATAGTTTGCCTTTAATGTATTCCATGTGTCTGGTTTTTTTAAATAATCCTAAATGGACTGAAGGGAATCAAGGCAAATTTATTAGCTGAAAAATTCTGTTTCAAGGCGGCTGAAATAATTTTGAAATTCAATCAAATTCACCTGTAGCACTTAGGAATGCGGTTTAGCAAGAGCTTGGCAGTGCTGGGTTAACGGCTGGATTCAATGATCTTAGAGGTCAGCTCTAAGGTCAACTCATTTATGATAACATTCCTTTGAAAGCCAGCTCAAATAGCTTAAAAAAAAAAAAAAGAAAGAAGGAAAAAGTAAAATCAACCACAGACTTTATAAATTAACAAAATAGTAATTAGAAGTAGACCGAACTGCATAAAAGCTGGCTTCAGTATACACACATAAAAAGATGAAAAGTTGCTCCTAAAGTTTGGAAGATAAACATCTGCTGAACTGAAAAACAAAACCCTGCCTTCTGATCTTCAACATGTTCCTCACTCTTGTCTGGAAAACCACCATGATTACTGGTAAGAAATTCTTATTAAGTTTGAGAAGCAGTGAACCATATCAAAGAATTCCTACACAGAAATAGGCATGCATCTGCCATCTCACCATAATGTACAAACTTGATAAATCTGATATTCTGAGAGTCATATCAGAGTTAGAGAGCATGTGCAGACTATCTAAGCACGAGCATACAGAGGGTCTGACAGATGCCCCACAAGAGTATCTGTCTTCCTGTTGGGGTGTAAAAAAACTGTAAAGCAAATACACAGGATATTTAACACTGTCCAAAACTATGCAGAGCAGACTACATGTGGTTATGCATGTAATGCACATGTGCAGTAGTTTCAGTCAGCTGGGTGGACAGACGTCTCTGATGCCTAAAGGAAGGCTACCTGGAACAAAGGCTGGACAGAGTTAAAGAATAAAATAGGTATTTATTGAAAGGCCTTTACAGGACACACCCTGGGAGCACAAAAGTCTGGCCAAGATTACACACAAGATGGACCCCCAAGACGGACCCTGGGTAACGCGTTCTCACCCTTTTTATAAGTTTTGGCCCATTTACATATTCAGGCCCATTGTCCAACCACAGCATCAGTCCACGTAGTCCCATCCCTTCAGAATGTCCCCTCTCAATTCGTGGCTGTTTACATCCTTGGGGTCTGAAGCTGCAAATGTCCTTGGTTCTTTGGGCTGGAAACGGTGTGTTTTGTCTAGCCAGGCTACAAGAAGAGCTGTTAGCACTATACATGAAGCCCAGAGTTACAGATACACTAATGCAGTACAAAATCTAAGAAATATGAAAGTTAAAACTAAAGGTATCATCTCCACAGTCTGCATAGCAAATCCCTGAAACCCATTCCAACAGAGAATTGGTGGGAGAGGTACAGCACACACAGGAAGTAACCCAGAAGTTCACCATCTCTTTTTACAACAGTCAGCAGACATCATTCATTCCACAGTCTGCCACATCTTAATCTAAGGCTCAGCATATATTTAGAACGTATGTACCACTGAGGAAAAGACACAACCTAGGAAGCCGGCTCAAGTAGTAATACTCAAAATGAAACTGAAAATAGAGTAACTGGTAGCCTGTGACCCAATGAATTTGTATCAGGCTGGATAGCAATCTCTGTCACTACTTTTGTATACAAAAAATGCAAGTCGCAACATTCAGAAGAAATAAAAAACATGTGTTTGCAAAGAGCAAACACATAGTACTGCTACACCAGCATTTTTCATCCAAAAAATTTATATGCAATTTCCCAAGTAATTGCTTTGCCTTCTTCATGTTTCCTGAAATATCCTTCTTCCTTTGAATAAAAATACAAACATAAAAAAAATTTAAGTGATCAATTAGTTTTTTATTATTAGAAGCATGAAAATGCAACAATTATAAGTTCAGTGGCCTTGGCAGGATGATAAAAAGCTTGTTTCAACTCACCTCAAGTCAGATAAACTTTTGACAACATTAGTCAACTATAAGTGAAATTAAATTGTTTAGGTTTTCACTTCTCGTTTATAAATTCCTTCATGCTTATTGAGGAAGTCCTGCACCGAAAACTCTAGCAAACTTTGGCTTACTGAATGATTTCCAATAAAACAACAGCCTAGGCACTTCCTCAGCAGGTCCTGTAAATTATCATTGTCTCCTTCTCCTCCTACTGAAAACTCTAAAAGATGTGCACTCCTCCAATATGCAAACACCTCCCCCATTCTCAGGTTCTGAACTTTGGGAACTGAATCAGAAAATATAAGCAGTTAAAAGGATTGGTCACGCTTTGGTTTTTTTTTTTTTTCCCAAGTCAATTGCTTCACCTAGCACAAACCTTTTATAGAAATCAGGTACACAGGTGCTCATGGAAGTCACTGGAGATGGATATCCGTGATAAACCACCTGCCTGTCATATACTTCCTCAGGAAAGGGTGCACTGCCTCTTTGATGTGCCTGCCTTCCTCTACTAGTGAGAGAAATGAGCCAGAAGATTATCGTAGATGGTCATTGTGGTTTCAGACAGCTAAGATGAGGTGAGATGACTCATTCCACTGCATAAATGTGAGAGCTGGACAAGGATAAATTTCAGATGTGGGAGAGAAAGAAAGGCTGCTATATTCTTTTTTCACAACCAGCAATCTTCTAATTGGTATTTCCCAAAGCAAGCCTTCCTTTTGGCAGACTACTTCTTTTTGAGATGTTAGTGTGAATTGGTTCTTTGGGGAAACTCTTCAAACACAATGCAATCACTGAATCTGTTGACAATGACATCCAAAGACAACAAATGAAATCTTCCAGAATTAAGTGTTTTCAAACCACTGTTGCCTTTTATAAAAGATCAACCTCCATTATAACACATCAGACACAAATCTAACAATTGCTAATTTGCATCTTTAAAAATAGGTACCTGAAATAAACTGTCAATAAATATATTTAATATACAATAAATAGATAATATATGATCCATATAACAAAACTGTACGCAATGAGATCACCTGCCCTGGACTTCAGGAGAGCAGACTTTGGCCTCTTTGGGGACCTATGTGGTAGAGTCCCCTGTGCTAGAGCCCTGGAAAGCAGAGGGGCTCAAGAATACTGGCTAATATTCAAGGATCACTTCCTCCAAGCTCAGGAACGATGTATCTCAACAAGAGGACATGGGGCAAAAATGCCAGGAGGCATCCATAGATGGATAAGGACCTGCTGAGCACCTCAGAGATAAAAAAGTTTACAGAAGATAGAAGCAAAGACTAGCTAAGGCCCAGTTAGAATTGAGTCTGGCCAGAGATGTCAAAGACAATAGAAAGAGCTTCTATAGGTATGTTGCTAACAAAAAAAAAGACTAGGGATAATGTGGGCCCTCTCTAGAAGGAAGTGAGAGACCTGGCTACCTGGATAAACCTGGAATATGGAGAAAACTGAGGTTCTCAATGAATTCTATGCCTCAGTCTTCAACAGCAAGTGCTCCAGCCACACCGCCCAAATCATGAAAAGAAAATTCAAGGACTGGGAGAATGAAGACTCTA
>VZTG01005774.1:4057-28855 GCA_013397845.1 Melanocharis versteri | reverse complement strand
AAATATTGATTTATGTATATATATATATATATAAATTTTTTTTTTCCTTCCATGGTAAAATTCCAAAAGCGTTTTCTGTTTGGACACATGGAAGCAAAAAACTATCGGCACCGTCTGCAGACGTGAAATGTTTTGACATTTTAAAATGTTAGTTTCCAATTGACATTTCAGCATAAAATAGCATTAAAATGGCACCGAGTGAAGCTGTTGATTCAAACCAAAAATTAAATTTCATTGAGGCATTTCAAAACGGAATGTTTTTCTCCATTCTGAGCTAGCACTTTGGGAAAAGGAGCATTTATTGCTGAAGGAATAAAATATTTCTGCCCAGTTTTTGGTATTAAATAGTCCTGACCCACTTGGCTGTAGGATGGTGGTCACCACGCTGGACCACCCCCAGCTGCCCACTTAGGTAGGGATGAGACAGCAAAGAGGGGCTTTTCCATCTAAATGCAGCTTCGGATAAATCACCACGTATTCCTTAGCCAAAAATAAAAAAAAAATCTGCAAATAATTCGCATCAACTGAAAGAAAAAACCAAAAACTTGCATTTATTCCCACATTGGTTGATGGCCAGCGGCACTGGAGGTGGGATGTGTCTATTCAGCAGGGAGCAGCTGCGTAGGAGATCAGCCAATAATGTCTCATCAGAGAGCTGAAAAGCTGCGGCAGCCCTCAAAATCACTTTTATTTCTCTCAGTCCTTGCAGCTCCCATTTCACGGGGAGCCGATGGGGGCAAACACGGAGCGCTGATAAAGCAGCCACGTCTGGTTTGGCGAGTTGATTGTGCGGCGTGCTGCATTCCAGTAGCACCCAATTTATTAATTAACTCCGTTTCTTGTTTGATTGCAGTTATTCGTTGGGCAGGTCGTGATTTTGGGCGGGTTTTGGACACCTTGGAGGATCCTCTGCTCTGGGAGGGATTTGTGAGGAGCGGCGATTTTGGTGTTTTCCCTGATGCTGATGGAAAGGTTGGAGGAAGGCGCTCTTCTTCCTCTCATCTGTCTTGGAAGTAGTGGGGGAAAGGCTTCTACTGGATTGTCAGGGGTTTGGTTGGAGAAACAGCATTTCTGAATGCCCAAAAGGTGGTGGCCATCTGCAGCTGGAGAAGGTGTTACTCCTTCTCATGGTTCTTCTTTCATCACCCCAACAAAGAAAGACAAATCCCTCCTGGTTTAGGGTTTATCTTTGGGTCCTCCAGTGGTGCCAATCAGCATCTCCAGTGGAAATCCTCACTTTTGTTTCCCTGAGAAGTTTTTACCCTCTGACTTTTTCTCACAGAGTGCTCCTCCTGGAATAGACCTCGCGGCCTCTTTCCGCAAGTTAGAACTAAGAAATATTTAATAAAGAGGCGATTTAAGCTTTGGGAAAAATTCCATATGAAAAATTGCCATTTCCACTGGGTCGCACAATGGCTCTTTAGAAAGATCTCAAGTTTGACCAGAATTGATGGCCAAGGCTACAACTGCAGAGCGCGCTTTCCACCCAGATTGCCAAACGAGGTTATAATTAGTCTCTGGAGATTTCTTGCAATATCTGAAATCACTTAATAGTAGCATTTGATTTTTATGGCAGTCTTTAGGCAGTTGGCTGGAGTCCTGCTTCTACACAGCATAGTCATCAATGCAGGGCTGGGTCTTCTCTGTAGGACCAACACTTTACTCATCGCCATTGTAGTCGTTAACTCAGGGCTGGGTCTTTGAAGAGTTAATTAATGTGTTGCCTGCTGCTGTTGTAGTCATCAGGACAGAGCTGGGTCTTCTCTGAAGGGTCAATGTGTTGCTCATTGATGTTGTTTAATAACAGCTCGAAATGTGTCAGTAAAGGCTTCAGAACCACAGTTTCTGGAGGAAGTGGAGCATCTATTTTCAAAGTCTTTCCACAAGTTGCCCTTTTTTTGCTTGGAATTTGGGTAAAAATAAGGGAATTCTCAAATTGCACTGGAAAGAAAGTATCGCAAAATGATGATCTGGGAACATCTTAATTCTTGGGCATGAACTTTATGGCTTCCATTCGTTTTCTTTCAGTATTAATCAACATGAATTCGTTGAATGAGTGTCAATGGTGTGGGTTGACACTGCGCCTGACACTCCACAGAGTAAACGCCACATCCACGCTTGCTCTTGAACTGCCAGCTTCCATTTTGATGGGAAAAATCCCCAAAACACACATCTTTCCATGAGAAACATCAGATTTCCTGGAACTGCATTTTTCATGGAGGACCTCTGATTTTTTTCCGTGGGCACTGAGCACGGACATTGGCAGTGGTGCCTTTTACCAAGGGGTGCTGATCACATGCAGCTCAAATCTATCACAGCCCTACTGCAGGCTATTAATAGTTTATTAACTCCATTTAAACTCTGCCTTAATGCTCCTGGTGTGACAAGTGTCTCTGCACAGAAATCATTAAGAAAAGACGGTTTTTAATCGAATTATGGAGTGGTGCTGGGACGTGTGTGCAGCCCACACTGTAGCCACATTTGTACAAATATTCTGTGTACATTTGCATGCAATATAAGATTGAATCTGGGGGGATATGCTCCCGAACTATCCCTGGAAAAGAAGTGCTTCTCAGGAGGTTGTTTCCAGCTGAGCCAACCCAAAGCCTGGGTTTTGCATGAGCAACCTAAAGAGGACTGAATTTTCCAGGGGTGAATATTTGATGCTGATTGTCTTAGAGTAACTCTGGTAAGGGGGAAGCCCTGAGTTTTAGAAATCTATTCCCATCACGGGAAAAGAAGAGTTTTTTGTGGCCTGTTCCTACCTGTGGGGAAACTCAAAGTTTGAGGAAAGGCATGCAGATGGTGAAAAATTTTGCGCTGCTGGAAGATTTATGCCTCAGAGATGGGAACTTACATTTGCTCTTATTGCTGCTCCCCTCATTTAATCTCAAGCCCTCCCTTCCTGCCCAAACACAAAAAAATACTTTTAAAATTCATTTTCTGCCCCTCTTTTCGCTCTGCTGTGATGGTTTTTTTGCCTCTCATTGGTCCCTGCGTATGGAGAGTCAAGCTGGGACATTAATATTGATGCCGACCTCGGTTATTAGGAGCTGCATTTCCGAGTGTGCCGGCAGCATATAAATACTATAACCGGGTAATTAGTGAGCCTCAAGCTGAGGTTGGATTGAGCAGGGCTTGGTGTCCTACTTTTGGGATTGGGCTTTGGGTTTTTTTTGCATTGGGCTGTTGGGATTTTGCCCCAAGAAGGAGCCAGAGAAATGGAAATCCCAGCTCAGGAGCACCTGGATGCTCAATGAAACAGAAAGAAGCAGAGCAGAGAGGAAAAAATGGGAGAAAAAATATCTTCCAAGGCTTTTCCTTTTTGAAAACCTCCTGTATTTGAAATACAAAATAATAATTTTTGAGTTTCTTATTAATTTTCCTTTTTTTGTTTGTTTTTGATTTGTTTTTGTTTTTGTTTGCTTCTACCCCTTCTTGCTGGATTTCTTGGTTTGCAATTTCTCTTCCCATGCCCTGCTTTAATTTTACTCCTCTGGTGCTATAAAAGTTTGGAAAAGCTTCAGTGTTGCCACAGGGCAAATGCACCCAGGATTCTCTGGTTGGATGCACCTGAAAAATGGATACTCCTCGCATTCCTCACTCTCCAGCCCTTTCTGGATACAGGAAACCCTTTTATTTTATTCTCTCCCCCATTCACTTCTCCCCAATAAATACAAGAAGGGTTTTTCCATCCAGCCAGGGATGGGGAGACATCCCCAGGGTCACCAGATCCTTCCCTTTATCCCATAGTGTGGCTTTGATTGAAACACCATGTGAATAATTTAGGGGTGTTTTGCATCTTTTATACCTCTGAACTTCCACTAAAAGGGGTTTTGAGTTGCTGCTGCCAGCGAAATAGTGTCTGAAGGTGAACAACCCCTCAATTTTGCATGAGCTAAAAGGGCTGTGAATGGGGAGTTGGGCTTTGCCTCTGAAGTCAGGTAGGTTGAACGCATGAATTCCATGAATTAATGGGGGGAAAGCAGTGGCTCCCTGCTTTGGGGTAAATCACTGCAGCTCACTGGGCCTCGGGGGATCACTGCAGGTTTTGGCACCTCGCTGCACCCACGGTTGCAATCCTAACTTCTTGCCCCGTGTTGCTCTCCCCCCTTTCTCTTTTAATTGCAGCTCAGTTGCCGGCTTTCCCTCAGCATGGGTATGTTTTGGGTCAAATCTTCCGATTTTCAGACCTCCTCATTGGCTGAGGCTTTTAATAGTTCTGCTAGGAGGAGGCACAGCCTCGTTAGTGGCTCGCCAGCGGGAGCGTGTCTGTATCCCCCTGCTTTTGGAGGCTTCCAGAGGATTCTAATGGCACTGAACTGAAGGAGAAGAGGTTTAGAAATCAAAAATTGTTTCCTGTGAGAGTGGTGAAGTCCTGACACAGGTTGCCTGGAGAAGCTGTGGCTGCCCCATCCCTGGAAATGTCCAAGGCCAGGTTGGACAGGGCTTGGAGCACCCTGGGATAGTGGAAGGGGTCCTTGCCAATCGCAGAGAATTGGAAGAATCTTTAAGATCCCTTCCAACCCAAACCATTCTGGGATTCTCTGATTCTCTGACTTTTCCTTTCAGGGCTGGCTGCCTCCCAGGGCTGCATGAGCATCAACATGTGGGCTTGACAGGGTGTCTGTGTCAAGCTGCTGGAAAAGATTTTAAATTCCCGAATAATTTCTTTTCTGTGAAACAAATGAATCTTCAGAAGGGCCTTTCCTCACAGTTGCTAAGCCATTTAATTTATCTGAGTCATTTACGATTTGTGATGGGCCTGTTAATAGCCTGATGTGGGGATCAACATCGCTTAGATGTGGGGGTCGTTTTCTTTCCTTTTTTCTTTCTCTTTTTCCCTTTTTTTTTCCTGGCCTTTCGGGTTTTAATTTCTTGCTGGATTTGCCCCCAGAGGCACAAAGCTGTGTTTGGAAAACGTCAGCTCTGTCTCCCCAGCCCCTTTGTCACGCCGGTGCAGCTCGGGCTGAAAGCACAAACCGCAGCCCACCCATGGGGACGTGCTGCCCTGCTACTACTTAACTGCTTCAAAGTACCTGTCTGTGATATGAAACATGCCGTAAAACCAATATATTCCAGATGTCCCGGCCAATTCCCCTCAGCTCCGCAATCCACCTGAAGGCAGTCGGCACAGCGAGGTTCCGTGGTCCCTGCTGCCTCGCTCGCTGCCAAAAGGAGCACGGTGGTGGCTCGTTTTGGGGTTGCAGTTTGGGAAGTGGCCGTTAGCAGGACCAGGGTGATGACCCCAGCTCCTGCTCTGGGCAGTGTGGGGTGAAGATTTCAGCCACTGATGTCCCACGGGGCGATTGCCCTCCACAGGATTGGGGAAAATGGTGTTTGCATCCTTAGGTTTGGGGGGGTCTTTGTCCTGGAGGGGATTTCTCTCCCCATTCTTGGGTTGGGGATCTCCGTCCTTGGAGTCTGCAGAATCTCCATCCTCAGGGTTGTGAGGGTCCTTGGGTTTTGAGGATCTGCATCATCAGCGTTGGCGGATCCCCATACTCAGGGTTAGGAGCTCTGTCCTTGAAGTTTGTGAGCCTCCACCCTTGGATTTTGGAGGTCTCCATCTGGAGGGTTGGGAGATCTCCTTCCTTGTGGCTGGGGGAATTCCCAGCCTTGGGGTTAGGTGGAATCTTCCTTGTGTTTTGTGGAGCTCCATCCCTGCGGCTTGAGCATCTTCACCTTCAGAGCTGGGAGTGTATCTCCATCTTTGGGATATGGGGATCTTCTTCCTTGGGTTTGGAGGAGAATCCTCATCCCTGGGGCTGGCAGATACATCTGGGGTTGGCAGACCTCCATCCTTGAAGGTTCTCCATCTTCAGGGCTGGGTGATCTCCACCCGTGTCTGTCCATGGAGAGAGGACCTCTGTCCTCCATCCTGGATGAAGCCACGAGCCACAGCCTCCTCCCTTCCACAGCACCCGCGTTGCTCAGGGGCTTTGGGGGATGTTTAGCCAGGCTCATACCCATGGACAGCTGCTGGTTTGGGATGGTGGGCACCTCTGTGAGCAGAGCAGGCTCCCAACCTTCCAGCCAGCTCAGCAAATATGACCTTAATTTATTTCAAAGCTTTGGAGAGAACACGTTGGGGGGTGTGTTTGCTGCTGAATTGGGTATTTCCAGGAGACACAGCCAATAATTTCCTTGGTATGCTCTGTGCAGGTCCTGGTTGGCTGGGAGGACCATGGAAAAGCTGGAATAACAACCATGTAGAAGGCAACGAAGTAGGTACAAAAACTAAAATTACTATTCATCGCTAATACGTTGCATGGCACTAATTAATTTTTAAACAGCCTCGCTGGGGACCTCATTGCTAAAACATGATGTTTTCTTCTCCGGAACTATAACTGTTAACTCCAAACAAAGCAGAAGAAAGTCAGGAAGGATGAGGAACCGCAGGTCCATTAGGCTGCATCCCAGCTGCCTGCTCTGATGGCCAGATCTGATGGCCACTGTGCCTGGGGGGATGCTCTGTTACACCCCTCTGAAGGGATTTTTCTGGGCTGGGGAGTCATATCCAGCTTCCTGGGAGTGCAGAAGTGTTGTCTGAGCTGCAAGCATGCTGGGAAGAAAGGGAAGACTATTTTTGATTCCACTCTCACCTGTCTCACTTTACTCGAGCATGGCTTTCCCTGAATATTTTTAGCTGTATTTTATTACTGGTCTCACAAGCCTCAAACTGGGGGATTGCTGTCATTGCACTCACTCACATGTAAGTTATTTAATTCAGTCTTTGTGAGTGTTGAGAAAAGATCCTCAATGTTTTCATTGCTGCTGACATCTAGATCAACACCCAAGTATATTTATTTGACATTTCCCGTTTCCACTTAATCTGTGAAGTAAAATGGTCTGAGCTGGTAATGCTTTATCTTCTATTTAATGTTTAATTATTCTTTAATTATTTGGACACTTTTCCCATCACCACTTTGAGTCCACCTATTAATTCCAGCCTTTCAAGTTTCATCATCTCCAAAAGAAGGGAAATTCAGCAAGCATCTAAGTTTATTTAAAAAAAACCCATCAAGTTCCGTAGTTTTACTTACACCTCTCTGTTTACCTTCTTTATTTTAAAATTAGGAAATGTGGTGTCTTGGGGCGAATATTTTTTGGTATTCTCTGGGTCTGATGGTACCATGATCCAGCCAGAGCCAGGCTGAGTGTGCAAAATGACAATTGCACCATTGAAAAAGTGGTTTTTTTGCTGTTGGAGGGAGGCTCTGCTGTGTGCCAGTAGCAGCCCTGGGGTCAGGGAGGGCTGTGACCGAGGGGAGCACACGGCCCCCCCAGACGGGGCCATTTCTGTTTCCATATGGAAAAGGGATGTGGCATCTGGTTTCACTCCCAGCAGCTGGCAGCTTGAAGCCTGTGTTTTGCATGGTGTGGAGTAAAGAGAAAATAAAGTGTCGAATTGTTTGGCATTATCAAGGATTTCTGCTCCCCAGGACTCCTGCATAAAGAGATGGAAATTTTAGCTGCTGGAGCCAAGAAACACACAGAAGTATATGAATTTATTACATTTTATCTCATTCCCTTGCAAACAGCGCTGGAAATGTCAAAAGATCATCTATTGTTTCATCGTTTAGAAAGAATTTTTGTTTTCTAGTTGTAATTTCCTTGATGCCTGGCTGTGGGGAAGGAGGAGAAATTGGAGCAGGAGCTGGCAGGGCTGCGGCAGGTTGAACATGCAGGTTTGTCTGGCCACGAAGCTACATGCATTTAAATTTCTCACATCCCAGGTTTTTAATTTAACAAATGTAATTAAGGCTGGGGTAGGTACTCGGATTATTCATTTACTCCAGATGGAAAAAATTAAATTGAATGCAAATTCCGTAATCAGACATGAAGTTGAGGATGTCGGACGTGATGGGGAAGTGTCAGCACATTAATCGGACCGCTTTCCCTAAACAGCACCCAAATCTAAGAGCCAGGGATTATTTGAATAATTGAGGTGGCATTTGATAAGATATCTGATTGCTGATATCTCCTTAAGACGGAGCCCTAATTGTAATTCTCCATCAAGAAGGATTAATCTGCGCCACAGAATGCACTGGGAATAGCGCGGTGTCAGACTCCCTCCCCGGAGTTTTGGTTTTTTATCACGGGCTGCCATGCCCAGGGAAGGTGCCAAAGTGATTTATCGCTTCTCCTGTTACTTTATCCGTGTGCCAGGAGGTCGTCAGGTAGCACAGCTTGGCACTGGGGATCTGGGCATCCGAGGCTGCCTGAGTCCCACGGCCCCAGAGTTGGGGCTGTGTTTTGGAGGTGCCTCCCACCGTTGGAGAAGGATGCAGCAGTGCATCTTAATGTCCCTTCTTCGTGTCTTCAGGGCACAGTTAGACCTTTTTTTCTCTGGAAAAAGGAGACAAAATGGAGACAAGCTGTTCCAACTTCAGCAGAAGGTCGTTTTGGAGGACCACAACCCCGGTGATCTGATAGGACCCAGTCCTGATGCTCTTGGAAAACTGTTGGGGGTTGATGGACCTTGACTCCCAATCAGTCTTGGCTGGGGTAGAGTGGTGGTTTAGGGGTGGTGTTCCCGGTTTAGTGCTTCTACTGAGCCTCTGCAAACCACAGTGCCACTCACTCCATCCCCTTTCCCCTCCCCTACTCCCGGAGAAGAGAATTGCAGGCACGAAAGGCAAAAACCATCATCAGAAAGATGGGTTGAGATAAGAACAATTTACTGGAAACAGGAATCAGGAAAGAAAACAAGCAGTAACAGCAACCATATTAATAACAGAAGGGTCCAAAAAAAGAGTGGTTCACGTACAGAAATGCTCACCTTAAGCCAGAGCTGCTCCCTTGGCTGGGAAAAGAGTCCCTTTCCTGCCCCTCACCCCAAAAAATGATGAGAAGTGGTGTAGAATAACCAGGTCCTGACCTTGCCCCCTCCCAGCCGGGAAAATTAACCCTCTCGTGGCTGGAACCCGGACAGGTAGCAAGAGGAGTTTCCACTCAATTTGGTAACAGACAGTTGGTCATAATCATAGCAATCTTTTCTTCTGGAGTCTGTTTCACTGCCAGCACCATTGGCTCCTCTTAAAACCAGGCATCGAAAGGTGGGGAGAGAGGAGTGGACTTTCCTCTTTGAATCCCACACCCTGAGTGAGATTAGAAAGGATTTAAATTGCTGAAATGACAATTAAAAAAAAAATTGATATATCCATGTTGAAGATCCAGTCTTGTAAACAAATAATCATCGTGGTCTTTCCTTCTCCCTTCCTCCACCTAGCAGCAAATGAAAAAAAGAAAAGGGAAAAAGATGAAAGAGGGCAAAGGGATAAAACTTGAAAGAGTTTGCTGGTGGGTTTTTTCAGTCTTTTTGAGAGCTTGAATAGTTTGAAACAAACTGTAAATGGAAATTCTTCCCTGTGAGGGGGGTGAGGCCCTGGCACAGGCTGCCCCATCCCTGGAAGTGTCCAAGGCCAGGTTGGACAAGGCTTGGAGCAGCCTGGTCTGGTGGAAGGTGTCTCTGCCTGTGGCAGGGAGTTGGAACAAGTTGAGTTTTAAGGTCCCTTCCAACCCATACCATTCTGGAATTCCCTGACTCTATGTAATTAAAAAAAAAAAGGTGTTGGGGAGAAAATAATCCTTAGCTCTTCTGCAGTCAGTGGTTTGCCCAGCAGTGATGAGGATATATTAGATTTTTCCTGTCTCTAAAGCAAAGCGAAATGCAGAGATTTTTCATTTTTTCTCTTTGTCCTACAATCCCACCTCCTCCTGTGGCCCTGTGCCAATGGCCCCTCCTGGTAGATTGGGTGCACTCAGTGATTTTAGCCAGGCTCTGGAGAGTGCATTCACAACCAGAAAGGCACAACCAGAACGGTGTTATTTCCCCTCAAAAAAAAAAAAACAAAACCCCCCCGCAACCAACCAAAAAAAAAATCCCAACAAATCACTTGAGATAAGTTGGGTGTTATCTTAAGGTTGCAAATTGCTTGTTTGCTTCTCCAGCTGGAGCTGTTAATTCAGAACAATTAACACACCGTTTAAAACCCAGACAAAGCATATGGAGGCAGTCCTTGGGAAAAGAGCCTGTTTGGGATGGAGTGCCTCGCTGTGGAATCGGAAGGATAACTCCAGTTTGCCTTTCCTCTGAGATCCTGGCAGGTGTTGTGGGAAATGGCACAAAATCCAGGGTGTTTAGCCCCCCAAAACCCCTGTTGGGTGCTGGGTTGAGTGATGCTCAAAGCAAGAGCCAGCCAGGTCTCTAGACCCAAGAAGAAATAAAGTGTTAGGATGAATTTACCTCTGAGAGAGTGCCTTCACCATCCTGCTCATCCTTCAAATATTTCTTCTTGATGAAGAAATAATGAATCCTAGAGTGAATCCCAAAATAATGCCTGTATTTTTTCATTAGCCCCTTTGCAAGGCTATGAAACACCTCCCTGGCTCCATCCTTTAGGCCTTTTGTGGCATCATTTTGGACACCTGCCATTTCTTTTCTCAGGTTCCCTTTTGATTTTTGATGCAGGTGAAGAACAAAAGCCCAAATCTGGAAAGAAACCCCGAAATACAGGAGTTCAACCTTCTTAAAATACTGATGTGAGCTCAACCTGCTTAAAATATCCCTGGGTCAAGGAGCAGGGAGGTGAGCTGATTGCTTTTCCGCAAGGACATAAACTGCTGGTAGACTTTTATGGGATGCTGTGGAAAATACTGCAGCAGTTGTTGCATTTTTGCAGCCCAGTGGTGGCCTACAGGATGATCCATCCTTTCTTCCACCCTTTACTTCCATGTATGCCTGAATCTTTTCACCACCTATATTCATCCCTGCATCCTTGCATCCATGGATCCATGGATCTTGCGTCTGTCCATCCGTCATTTTTGGGCATACACTTCTGACCATAAATGCACACAAATTTTATTAAGGGCACCCAAGAATTTGTTTTTCATATGAAAAAAATCCCACAAAACTGGATATTTTCCTTGGAAACTTCACAGGAATTGGCATGGCTGAACGTGCAGCAGCTTTTTGCATCCGCTACAAATGATGGGAAAATGCTTTTCCATCCCAGAGTTGGCACTAGGAGTTTGGGGTTGGGGACCCCTGTAATGTGAGCCCCCCAAATCCTTCATCCCCCTGAGCTGTGAAAGCCAAGCAGGTCATCTTCAGAGCTTTTTCTGCAAACCCTTTCCTGTTATTCCCCCATCCGAGGATGGATGTAGGCAGCATCGGCAAATCTGAATAACTAATCAGAGTCCTCATTAACCCCCCACTGAGATGCTCAAACATTCACTTTGCTGTTTGTGAAGCAGGAAAAAAAAAAAAAAAGGGAAAAGGGAAAAAACCGCACGAGCCACCCTGCATTAAAATTGATGTGTTACTAATCCCACTGTTCCAGACCTCATGGGTACCGAATTTTCCTCCATCTCGCCCGAGGCCGAACAGTATGGTGCTGCTTCTGCAGGGCACTTTGCCTTTCCATTATTTATCAGCACAGTGGAGAGAAGCTGCTTTTGTTCCCTGGATCCAGATGTGTTCACGTGTGCGTGGCTGGGGTGGGGATGTCCAGTATTTCTCTACATGCCCCGTTTGGATGATGTGAGTCCCCTACAGCAGGGCTCTGCCAGCAGACTTGTCTCTCCCAGCCGTGTTTTGCCTCAAAGCAGCTTTACTTTTGCAGTAATACAGAAATATTTGGGTGTGTGGGCATGTCTCTCTGAGAAAGGGTGGGGTTTATGCATCACCAGTTTTACTTCTGAAATGAAAATCCCGTATTCCTCTTTGCCCCTTTGAGCATCCCCAACACCCCGCCCCAGCCCTCATCCAGAGGCTGGAGATGCTACAGGAATGGCACCATGGGGGGAAAAACCCAGCACACCAAAGGCTTGTATCACAAAAGTCCTCATTGCAGGTGGCAGCAGGTATTTGGAGAGTCATGATCATCCCTTGGAGCTCCTTAAAGGGTTAACTGAAACTTGAGCTTTGATTTCTGCATTTATGCTGTTTTTCACACCTGCAGGGTTTCTTTGGTTGTCCCCATGGATGTAGAGTCTGGGGCCAGTAGAGCTTGCTGCTGGGCATAGTTTGGGGTATGAAAAGAATTCAACAAAACCCAGTGTTATTGGGGATTTCACCATTTGCGGTTTCCCCCTAAGTCAGAGGAGCTGGCATTAAATTCATTAAAACATGAGAGTCACAATTAAACAGCATTGACATGATGAGGTTGGAAGCACCACGGCCTGCTCACGTTGGAAGAAACAAAGTGGCGTGCCAGGAAAAACCTTCTTACTTTAAAATCCTACTCTTTTTGCAAAAATCCTGAATTTTGTTTTGCCGAATGTCAGCTTTATTAGCATTCCCTTACACTTCATTAAATCTTTATTAACAGGGATGCCCTTGGCTTTTTGCAGCTGGGGTAGAGGCTGGTGTCCCAGGATACTGGGCTCCCATCTCTGCTGTTGGATGCTATTCAGGTCAGCTGGATCAGGATTCAGGGCATTTGTGGGGATTGATGACTTGTCAGGAGTGGTGTCTCGTTTCTGGCCCTCGGGCAGCTGCTGAGTGCAGCCGTGAGCACCTGGGACACCGTGGATCTTGCTGCCTTGCATTGCCTGTGGTGGAGCATCTTGGAGGAGGCATCTCCTCCGTTCCCCTTCGCGTCGGGAGGACTTCAAAGGCCTTTGCTAAACTTCAAAGGATGCCTTTTGAAGTTGCTAAAAGTGCGCGCCAGCTCAAAAAGACTTCTCTCTCTCTGCAAGGGTGTTCAGGGAGATGTCCCTGGTGGGGCTGGCTCTTGGTGTTCCTCGTGATGGGGGCAAAAATGGCATCGTTTCTGCAGAAGTTGCACGATGTTTTTGTCCTACACGCGTGCGGCACCCAGGACCTCAGGGCTGACCACCTCCAGGGATGAAAATCAGTCTACCAGTCTATCAGAGCTCTTTTAACACTGACAGAGCCTTATTTCTGCTCCTTTTTCCTCCAGCCCTCACGTTTTGTTCACACAGCAAGCCCGGATGACAAAAGTCTTTCTTGTGGGATGGAAAAAACTCTTTATAAGGATGAAGGACTGGTGCGAAACATGAGCTTTTTTGTCATGATGTCAGGACAAATCCAATGAAAATCATGTCCCAGGTTCACGATATGTGTTTGGCATCAGCCCATTCATGCTCCTCCAAGGCATGAGCATTAATTCTTTACTATAAATAACCTTAATGTTTTACCTGCTGTTGTGGTGGAAGAGTTTTAGACTCAGGCCCTTCTGAGCACGTGGTGTAACCCAGACTAGGTCTCTGAATCTCTCGGCAGGACCTACACTGGCCTGAGAAGTCAAGAGGAACCTTGACCTTTTGTCCCTTCCACCAAGTTTTCCAGGTTTGGAGGTTTCTGCCCTGTTTTGCCCTGAAATGACCCATTTGTTTCCATGTCTCTCCTTGGGCAATGACCTTAGGCCAGGTTTCCAGAAGTGGCATTTCCTGTGTGAGCTTCTCCATATAACTCCTTTGGACCCGTGTTCCTGGCTGAGATGATGGGCACCTGCTGTGAAGGCACAAAACTGCACGTGCTGTTATTGCTGGGGATTTGGGATGGAACTAAAACCAGGGGAAACAGTTCTCATGGATCTCCTGCCTGGCCTCACTACACGAGACACAGCTCCCTGCTGGTGGTGTATCAGAGATGCATCCCTGGGGTGTGTTGGGGGGATCTGAGGAGCTCTCCAGAGGTGTTGTGTTTGTTGGTAGGTATCTCAGATGTGTATTGGGCATCTGAGGAGCTCTTTGAAGGTGGTGGTGGCATAAATCAGCTGTGCATTCAAACCAGCAGCTCAGCACATCGCGGTGTACATACATCTGTGTGTCTCAGACATTTATCAGCAGCCTGAGGAGCTCTGTGACAGCTTCTGTGTATCAGGGCAGGTGTGTTGGATGTGCATTGAAATCCGAGGGGCTCCCTGAAGATGATGTGTGCCACGCTGGATGTACTGGATACGTATTGAAATCTGAGGAGCTCCAGCCCGGTGCCATTTATCAGAGATGTTCGTGTCAGCTGTGCGTTGGTGAGGAGCTGTCGAGGGTCGGTTTGTGTCGAGGTGATACATCAGGGGCAGACTGAGAGGAGCTTGGCAGAGGTTGTGTGTATCAAGGGGCATATATTGGACTATATATCTATATAATATAAGGGATTTATGCTGGAGACCTGAGGAGCTCTCTACCAGGAGATATATATCAAGGTAGGTATATCAGACATATACTGGCGATCTCAGGTGATGTTTATGGACGTAGAGGTAATATCTGGAAGTGATGTATATTGAGGGACATTCATCAGGTGGATATTGAAGATCTGAGGGGCTCACTGGAGGTGATCTATAGGGAGAGATCTGGTGAATTTTATCTCTTGCATTCCTTTCTTTGCAGTCAGACACAAAACACCCCTGGGTCGGTGGCTGTGCTGGTCCTTGCTCAGCCCGTCTTCGTTTTTCCACTGAAACTGCTGAGATGGGCCTAGAAATCCCGGTCCCATAAAGGCCAGATTCTTTGTAGTTGCAGAGTATGGATGGACTTTTCTTTATTAAATAGTGTCTGGGAGCTCCCCCATTTTGGAGGTAGTGGCTGTTCCTCAGTTCACTCTGTCTGAGCCCAAGTATAAAAACACATTTACACTCAAGCAAAGATTATAATTAACCAGGGAAATGACAACTGCCGACATGAAATAGGGGGTACAGCCAACAGCAGCAGTGCTGTTTCATTCCTTTTCCCCTTTTTTCTCCTTTTCAGACCTGGATTGTACCAGTAACCCTCAGTGTGATCCCGTGACGAGCTTTGGCCACCCACCAGGACGGGACAGGACGACGTCGACCTCCATCCTCTGTGGACAGACCAACAACAAGCACGCCCTCGTTTTCTGGACATATCTCGGTTCGACCTCTAAAAATCTGATTTTTTTTTTGTCTTTTTTTGGAGATGTTCAAACCTGCTGGGGAAAAACCCTGATCTAGCTCAGACATCAGTCCTGCTTTCATCCCCAGGGGATATTCCCACCTACGTTTTCCTTGATTCCTCCTATTTTCCCTATCATCCTTCAAAAAAGGTGCATTAAGAGCAGACTTGCCCACCATGGCTTCATTGACACTGTCAGCCTTTCCTAGTGCAGACCTTCATCCTTTGCTTAATATTTCACTTTCTCATTTCATCATTTTCTCTCAATATTCAAATATTTCTTTTTTGCTTTCCCAGGTTGTGATCCCCACCCAGCTTTCGGGGCAGTGGGAGGACACTTCCAGGCCAGTGGCTCCCTGAGCACCCCCTAACAGTAAGGCTGCTTTGCTTTATATTAATTAAGCAATTATATATATTAGTTGTGCACTTACGTACATTAATTGAGCAGGATATGGTGAATCATGACCTTGGTGTGGCTTTATTTGGAGGAATTTCTGCTGTTTTCTGTTGCATTTAAATTGTCCCAACCCTTTCCTAAATGCAGTGAGCATTTCTGGGGAGAATTACACTTTTTTTTTTTTAAGAAATCAGTCTGTGCAGGGAGTCTTGTTTTAAAACTCAAGTGTTGATAACATATTGTTAAGAGCCCTACAAGGCATAAGCAGCCTGGAGGAAAACACAGATATATTTTTGTGAAAATACTCTGAAATATGGGCTGTTATCACTGCAAAATTTTGGCACAGCCGGCAGTAGGGTGCAGAGAAATGGTCACCAACTAAAAATAAATGAAATGCAGAGCTTAAAATAAGATATACATGAAACCAAGGGTTTCACAGTCCTTTAGTCAACCCCGATCACTAAAATTAGGGCTTGACAGAGTGACAAATGTGCTTGATCCGTGCCAAAACCAGGGCAGCCAGCAGGTGACACAGAAAATAAAACCCTGTTGGCTACAGCTTCCCTCCTATAGGAGCAAAGAGAAATCTTTGGTCGTTGAAAATGGGAGTGGCACCTTCAATTTGTGTAAATATCCTGCAAAAGTGCCTGGTTTCTTCTTAAACTGGTTGTATTTAGGGTGGGGGCTTCTCAGGGAAAAACCCAAAACCTTCATCTGGTCAGTGGCGCAGCAGAGCATCTTTTGTTTGAGCCTTTTCTTTTGAGTCTTGCCTCCTCTGAAAGTCCCTTTTGGTAAGGAGCAGCCAATAAGGGGAGGATTATTTCCCCCAGGCTGCCCTTTAAGCCCTGATTCTTGCTGGTGACCTTGCTTCAGCCAGAACAAAAAACACACGATGAAGGAAGTGATGAATCTCTCCTTAGACTGATTCTACCCCTTTCTGATAAAGGTACAGGTTGGGTTCACTTTGAAATTACTTTCCTGGTGAGTGTGGGGGGAATTGGGGTCACCACAATGACAGCTTTTAGGGGGGATCCTCCCTGTCCTGATGCCCTCTTTCCAATCTATATTTCAAAGAGAGCTGCCCAGTACTTGCATGAAAGGACTCGCTACCCCACCGTGTATTTTGTGTGCGTTGGGTTGTTCTCTTTGGAGGAACTGTGGAGAACGTGACCACGTGTCTGTGGAGGACACAAGTGCAACCTGGCCTGGAGGCATCTCCAGCAGGGAGACCAAACCTGAACTGCCCAGCAAACTGTGCCAACAAGGTCCAGACACCTTCCTTGAAAGGCACGGAAAGATGTGATGGTGGGCATCCATTTCCTTCTGGAACCCTGGGCTGGCATTGCTCTAAGTGATTAATGATAGAAATTTCCTGAAGGCTTCTGAGAAACAACTTGGTTTCCCTTGGCTTTCTCCACTGTGTGTTGGTCCCCCCGATTTCCAGACACAAAGCTTTCCTCCTCCTGAAGCCCCTGTGACCACAAGATTCACCTCTGAGGCCAGGCCACACCTTTTGTCACTGTGCAAAACAAGTTGTGAAAAAAATTTAGCATATCTGTCTCACCCCCTGAACGCTTTCCAGTCCTTTTTTGACCCCAATTTCCTCGTTGTGTTGAGTTCAGACTGGGCTGAGATTTACTCCATTTGGAGTAAATGGAGAAGACAGTCTTGTTAAGCATCACTAAAGGAGTTTGAAACCCATTGCAACTCCCTATAAATCACCATGTCGTATCTCAAACTTCTCTTTTATCATTGAGGCTGGAAATATGGCAAAAAAACTGCTTTCAAATGGGCAAATGAAAGACGTTTCAATTGTGGTGATTAATCAAGGTGCTTCTGTCTCAATCTTTAGTGTCTTGGCTCGGGGTTTGGCTTGGGGCAGCTCTCTGCAGACACCAGAAAGCCTGACATGCCTCAAGGAAAACCTTATTTTTGTTTTCTGGTCAGCAGAGTAATTTTTCATACGGAATTTTACTCTTTACATGAGAAATTCAGGGAGAAGGTAAGACCGGGAGGAGCCAGAGAGCTGCAAGAGAGGGATGGGAAGTGAAAACAGTGAGTCAAGAACGCTGATTTATCTGCTGTGTGGGAAAGAGGAAAACAGCCAGCTCCAGAGGGAATTTTTCCCCCTCCCAAAGGGAAAATTTCCATGCATGATAGCAGGATATAGCGAGAAATGAGGCAGATTTAAGGGAGGGTTTTATTAGATGTAATGTGGTATTGCTGTTTTCTGGGCTTTCCCAGTCAGGGAAGTGGGGAGTCCTATGCTCCCACTCCCACCTCACCTGTGTTTCTGCAGCTGGGTTCACTCTGCTGTTTTCAGCAAGTCCACCAAAAAGCAGGTACCTATCTGTGTTTACCTGGTGCTGCTCATGGAGGTTTTGGGGAGATTTACATAAAGCCCGTGAGATTTGAGTCACAAAACAAACACCCAGGAAGGCATTAAAATTAAAACTGTATTTTAGATTACAGAAAATTGCAGTATTGATTATGGGGTGTTCATGGGCCGCAGCAACATTTACAGAAAGTCCTTGGTTTGTGGTGGGGTCTGTGCCAGAATTGTTGGTGCACGTCAGAGGTTACAGGTGGGTCTTGCACTGGCATTGGTCTGTTTTGCACTTTGTGGTAATTCCACTGGCAGAGAAATTGGTTTAATAGTTGTAGTTTAATAATTTAGTGCCCCCAGTTTAGTCCCCTTACCTCAAGACTCCAAAACATCACGCAGCTCACTTGCTTCCCCTCTCCTGCCCTCCCGTAGAGAAAAGATTGGAGGCACAAAAGGCAAAGATCATGGGCTGGAATAAGAACAATTTACTGGAAACAGCAATGAGATAAGAAAATGAACTTGTAACAGCAAGAATACAAATAACAAAAGTGTACAAAAGAGAGTGCAGAGCTTGACCTGACCCAAACTGCTCCTTCTGGTCAGGACCAGCATTACCTCACTGCTCTGTGTGCTGTGCTTGCTCCATGAGAATTAATTCCCTTCTCCTCAGAAGAGAGAGAGAGCCCCTTTCCCCTGCCCCTGGCAATGATGTAATATGGCATCAAATAATATTAGGGTCTGGTCAAACCCCCCTCCCAGCTACTGTAAAAAATTCACTCTGTCCTGGTTGAAACCAGGGCATTGGTGAAGGACTGCAGCTGTCGGTTTGAAATTGAAAAACTTGAATGATGGTTAAATTTTTGCAGAGCAAGACAGTTTTTGAGCGTGTTTCTTCTCAGCTAACCATCCTCAAGCAACAGTGCTGCTGTCGCCTTTGGTCTTGGGAGAGAAGTTTTGTAGAATTCACAAATCTTG
The DNA here is from genome assembly GCA_013397845.1 of Melanocharis versteri. Taxonomy (NCBI): domain Eukaryota; kingdom Metazoa; phylum Chordata; class Aves; order Passeriformes; family Melanocharitidae; genus Melanocharis; species Melanocharis versteri. The sequence continues at coordinate 10,274 of VZTG01005774.1, read as the reverse complement.
GTTTCCCATCACCTCCTTCACCTCAGACCCACACTTAAACCTCTTCTTCCAGCTCACATCTCATCAAATTTTTTGCCATAGCCTTTTTTGTCCTCCAAGGAGCTCTTTTTAACCTGACAGGGACCTGGGGGATGGAGCCTTCGATACCCTCTGTCATGGTATCCTCTGGACAAAATGTCCAGCCCACAGCTGGATAGCGGTGCTACGCGATGGGTGAGCAGCTGGCTCACGGCTCGGGCCCGAAGGGTCACAGTGGATGGGGTTGTTATGAAGCAGAGTGAGGCAGGTGCACAGGAGAGCTCTTCATGGCAAAAACCAGGCCTTTTAAAGCAGTTAGGCCGTTATCAGTTACATTCCATTTAAGCATGACAGATGTAATTCAACCAACCGCCATAAACCACGACGTGATTCCTGACTCATGGAATTAGCAGGTTGTGATGGAGAATGAAGAGCGCAATGGTTCTATAACTTGTTTTTCTCCCTCTAATTCAGCTGAGTTGCTTTCCCATAGTCCTTTTCTACTTGGCCGAAGCAGCAGGCCTTAGCCACGGTTTTACAAGGGTAACAAGGCCCTTATTTTGTAGGGTTTTACCTATGCGCAGCATGGGGTGACATCAGACTTGCAGCCTGTCACCAGTGGGGTTCTGCAGGGCTCCATCCTCCACCCCATGCACTTCAACATCTCCGTAAATGACTTAGACACGGGTCTGGAAGGGATATTAAGCAAGCTCACAGACGATACAAGCTGTTGGCTCCCTCGAAGGCAGGGAGGCCCTGCAGAGAGACCTTGACAAATTAGAGGGCTGGGCCATCACCATGGAGCTCAACGAGGGAAAGTGCCAGGTTCTGCACCTGGGATGGGGCAACCCTGGAGGGACAGACTGACAAAGGAATGAGGTGCTGGAAAGCAGCTCTGCGGAAAGGGACCTGGGGGTCCTGGTCGATGGAAAGTTGAATTTGGGTGAGGAGTGGTGTGGCAGCCAGGAGGGACATCCTTGTCCTGGGGGCTTCAGGCCCAGCATCACCTGCTGGGTGAGGGAAGGGGTTGTCCTGCTCTGCTCGGTGCTGGGGTGGCCTCACCTGGAGTCCTGTGGGCAATTCTGGGCCCCACAGAATGAGAGTGATACCAGACTATCAGAGAGCATTCAAAGGAGGGCAGCGAAAATGGTGAAGGGTCTTGAGGGGAAGCTGCATGAGGAGCAGCTGAGGGCACTTGGAGGAGACTGAGGGGAGACTCATCACAGTCTGCAACCTCCTCGTGAGGGGAGGAGGAGGGGCAGACACTGATCTCTGCTCTGGGGTGCCCAGGGGCTGGACCCAAAGGAATGGCCTGAAGTTGTGCCAGGGGAGGCTTAGGTTGAATATTAGAGGAAGGTTCTTCCCCCAGAGGGTGTTTGGGCACTGAACAGGCTCCCCAGGGCAGTGGGCATGGCTTTAAGGCTGGCAGAGCTCCAGGAGCGTTTGGACAGTGCTCTCAGGCATGTGGTGTCACTCCTGGGGACCGTGCTGTGCAGGGCCAGGAGCTGGACTCGATGATCCTTGTGGACCCCTTCCAGCTCAGATTATTCTGATTCTGTGACCTTCTCATTGCCAGTGTGGGTTTGAGATTTGGTGTCTGCATGATGGAAATGTGGGTGCTCAGTGATTCCTGACTCATGGAATTAGCAGGTTGTGATGGAGAATGAAGAGCCCAAGCCAAGGTTTGAAAGCGTAGGGGAAGACTTTAGACTTTGGACATAAATTAGTCAGAGGTAATTGCTCTCAGAGAAGAGCTGTTGGATAATTCATCTGCTCCCTATCTTTTACAAGGCAACCAGAAAATTTTTTCCACATTTTATGCCCAGCAAAAGGAGGTTTCTGCATTTTTGGGGTTCCTCAGCTACGCTTCACTTCAAAGCTTTTTGATTTGCTGAAAGAAATCACAACTTGCTCTTTTGGGAACTTTTCCTGGGCAGAGGGCTGGGTTGCACAAAATTCAAGTATTCTCAGGTTACTTTGAAGAAGCTTCTTTGATGTTTCCCTGTGCCAGTTTGTTTTGGAAGGTGCTTTAATGGTCTTCCCCTATAAAAATAACACTTTAAAATGTACGTAGGTATCTCAGCTCTCCACTTAAAAAAATGAGCAAAGTTGTTTAATGCTGCCGTTCAAGGTACATTAACCTTGTCTGCTAAAGCTCTGACTGGCTCTTGCAGGTTTTATTCTCATGTTTATGTTGCAGAGATATCCCTGGAGCCTTTCAGAGATGGGTATCTTTGGAGAGGAGAGAAATATTTAGCAGTAATTGTTGTTCTCATCAGAGATCCACTGAAGCAGCTCCATCCTTTCTGTGGAGGAGGATTGGGAAATATTAAATAAATAAATACAAATAACAAATAAATACATGGAAATATGAAACAAATAAATAAAAATATTAAATACCTAGATGGAAATATTAACTAAATAAATGCTCCTTTTCCTGGTGCTCAGGGGCCCATCCAGTGACATTCCAAACCAGTGTTTGACAAGAGGTTTTTTGGCATTGTCCAACACGGCGTTTCCATCTCCCTTTTATGCCAGTGCCAATGAATTGACCAACTGCTTTTTTAGGAGAAAAATAGAAAAGGGATTTACTCTGGTCTAGAGTTTATTCTGCAGAAGTATCAAATCACTATCTGCTTTAACCCGTGCTTGTAGCAGAAACACAGACTCAATTTCTCCTTTTTTTACCAGGCAATAACTTAATAATAGAATTTGGTAAATCTAGCACCTTGGCCTAGAGCAAAAAATGTTCCCAGTGCAAGAAAACCTCCTGGGATTGGGTTGAGGAAATCTGGCTATAGTATATTCTTAAAAAAAGTTATAACTATTTGGTGGCACAGTGGTGTCTCTTGCACAAATGTTCCTGAGCTCCCCAGATGAGGTGTTACATGAGCCCATTTGGAAGCAGCCTTGAACATGGAGGAATGGCCAAGGACGGGTAATGCCTTGAAAAATAGGATTCTTCTCTGGTTTTGGCCATTTATTACCATTTGGGGTTTTTTAAACAAGCTCAGGGTGGCATAAGGGACTTCCTTTAATGGCGTGGAAACCTGGTATTCATCTCTCAGGGTAATGCGGGAGTTTTGGTAAAAACAAAAAAGTAAGAAAAGGCAAAAAGGGTGAAGATTTGTGGATAGAAATGAGACATTCAAGAGGAGAGGGTCACTCTTAATTCACTTTATGGCCAATCAAGAGCTGGCATCACCCGCCGAGGGCGAGCCTGTCCTCGCGGCTCCGAGTGAGATGTATGGTCCTCTGGAGGAGCCTCTCCCTCCCTCCTCTGCTGTATTTCTTCATTTTAACTTAGCTGAACGCATATATCATAAACTTCAGCCTGCACAAGCCCTCTGTGAAGATGGTGACATAAAAAACTCGCAGCCTGCTGCGGGGAGAGCGTGGCTGACACGGCGTCGTTGCGGATCTCACAGCATCCCCTCTCCAAAAAAATCCCCTTTAGAGAAGGCAATCTTCCCTTAACACAGAAAGATACCTTCTGTGGCTGGAGAAAAAACATCCTCAAGTATCTCTAATAATTTTGGTGCTTCAGGTAGGGAAGAAGAAATGCCTGAAAAGTTGATTTTTGGATTTCTCGTGTTGAATCCTCCATTATCAATTGCACGTGTTGCTGTGGGGCAGAAGCTTCTCAATGAGCTAGAAAAAGTGATCCCCATTTTCCCATTGGTTCAGAAACAAGAGTTGTGCTTTACAGATTGAATATTAACATTTTTCTTTGGAAACAACGATGTAGAGTCCATAAAAGGGGTTTTTAAATTTTTTTTTTTTTGCATTTAGCCCCAATTTTAACCAGCCCTAACCATTCTCATATGGGTTTATGGCTGTTTTATTAATCAAGGAGGTCATATTCACCTGGAGGGTGGGGGGTAACTGACAATACTTTGGGTTTGTAAGTGTTTTAAAGCATCAGTGACCACATGGGAAAAAAAAAGACAACCCAACCTTTCAACTTAGTCTTTAATTATTTTTACTTGAAAAAGGATGTAATATATTGCTGGTAAAAAAACCCAGCCTATAAATCTGAGAGTCTTTTAGATAGGCACAAGCTCTTCGGGAAATACATTTCCAACGTAATGGCAACATTTCAGTGATAGCTGAAATAATTTTATTTCATAAGGAAATTTAGGATACTTTGATCTCAAGTCACTGCCAAAATGTGAAGTACTGCTGCTTCCGGAAATGAAAGAGCCTTTATGGCTTTTATTGCTCACCATTTCTTTCTTCTGTGCAAATCCCCCAGGAGCTGGCTGCAGTTCCTGCCCTCCTTGATCTCCAGATCCCTAGAATTCACTCTTCACCCAAGATTTGAACATTTCCTTGAGCTGGGCCGAGAGGAGTTGGCAGGGGTTTGGTGATGCTCTGCTCCTTCCTGCATGCCCACAGTCAAGAGCTCACACCGACAAATTAATTTAGGAACAGGGAGAAAGAAAGAAAAGAGAGGGGATTAATGGATAAAACAAAAAAATACAAAAAAAGAGAAAGGGTTAATGCACATAATGACAGCTTTCCACCCTTCCCTGTGCTGGCTGCCGATAAATCCGTGGGTCTGACAGCTCTGCACTGTTATCCTGAGATTCATGGCTGGGGCTCCCACGTGAAACACCTGTCCAGCTTCTCCTGTGGGCACCAGACACTTTCCTGGATATTTACAGTGCCTGAGTGCATTTGTTTCCCCCAAGATAAATATCCTGCTATTGGCAACTGCTGTCTCCCACTTTTATCCTCTTTTTGTTTTCCCCACATTTGGCTGTGAGTCGTATCCTCCAAACGGATCAACACCCATAAACCTCAATGAACGGCTTGATTTGAGCAGCTCAGATATTATTCAGCAATTAAATTGGGCTCTGGGCTGCCACCTTCTGGGAATAGGCTCACCCAAAAAGCTCCCACCCCACAGTAACTCGCCACATGCTGGTTGTAGGATTGCTCCTTGCAGGAACAATAGATGCCAAGCAGGGTATTTTTGCCAAAATAGCAATGTCTTTTTTTTTTTTAGCTTCCCACCCAGATGTCCAGACTGCACAGTGCTAAATTCTGCTTTTCCCCAGCTGCAACCATTTCTGGTGGGGAGGTTTTTCCCTTGGTGCTACCCCCCGAGGACACGGATATTTGTGTGCCTGCAGCTGTGAGCTGAGTTTTGCCATTGGACATCAAAGATTTTAAGCTGTGAGTTCACTCAGGAGCAGATAATTTTGCCTCCTGCTATTTTGCTGTTGGGAGGAAAAAGATGAAAAGCATCATTTTAATCCCATAAATGCAATATCCTCGCTGCTAGAGGTCTGTGTCATGCAAGAACCCTGATCTACCTTCACAATGCACAGGATTTTGGGTGTGATTTCTTAGCACTCGATTCATGGGTTATCCATATTTGTGCAAAGTATAAAAAAGAATAACCTCATTTATTCAGGCAAGATAAACAAGGGTTGTTGACGCTCATCCCGTGCACACAGCACTTGGCTTGCCATTTGGATATGGTGCCTTTGTGAACTCAGTGCCTGGTAAATCCTGAAGCCTTGAGAAAATCAGAATATTGCACCTCTTCCCCCAAACAACCGTAGACCTTGTAGAGAAGACTAAATTTTTCACAAAGATTCCCAAATGTGCCTGGGTTTTGGCTGAGCTCATCAGTGCCCCTATTCCTCTTCCTTGCACCCTCCTGCCTGTCACCATTTCATGGTGAAAGTGATGCTGACACTATTTTTTTGTTATATTCCCTCACAATATCCGGGGGCTTTACATAAATTTCTGCCTTTCTTCCCGGGATGGTGCCATGGCTCTTCTCCAGGGAGAGCCAGTGCATTGATGGGCTTCACCACGGGGAGATCCCTTGGAGAGATGGCATCTCTTACCAAAAGGAGGCATTGCAAGAAGAAATGCACTTTTGGAGGACCCAGGAAGATTTGCTGGGTGGCTTTGTGAGTTGGCCCCAAATAGAGCTCCAAGCCACGGAGAGGACAGGACAGAGTTTTTTTAAGAATTTAGCCAAGATTATTGACTTTTCTTCCAAAGCAACCACACAGCTGCAGTGAAACAGTGGGAGAGGAGGTATTTTCAGGGCCAGGAATTGCTTTTGGGTCACATCTACCACCAGGTCTATTGCTGGGGACTTTTCCCAGCCAAGTGCTCTACTACAAATTTCTCCCTTCCTGGTGCCCCTCTTTTTTCTCTATTTCCTTTGGACCTG